>JAHHZJ010004112.1:0-90202 GCA_021437245.1 Aegilops speltoides | reverse complement strand
GAAAGGCAAGCATTACAACGGCAAGGCGATCACCGCCGAAGCTCGCGAACGACCGGTGCCGAGGTATTTGATATGGTCAAGGATTTGAAAGTCATCTTTGGAAAGGGTCCCGCGACAATCGGTTCAAGGAGCCGACGGGCACGCAGCCATGTGGAAGAAGAAATCTATATTCGGGAGCTAGAATATTGGAAAATCCTAGAAGTCCGCTCGCAATCGACGTGATGCACGTTATTTAAGAATATTTGCGTGAACCTCCTAAGCTTCTTGCGTAATGGGAAGACAAATGATACAAAGGAAGCACGGCAGACCAAAGAACGCTTGAAAGACCCCGACGACCGCATCCGAATGGTTTCAAGGTCGTGCAGCCTACGCCCGACCAAAGAAGAGAAGGTCATCTTTTTGAATGCCCGAGCAAGATGAAGGTCCCGTCTCGATTCTCGCCCAATATAAAGGAATAATAAACATGGCGGAGAAAAAGTTCCAAACCTCAAGTCTCACGATCGCCACGTGATTATGACGCAATTGCTTCCGATTGCTTTGAGGGGCTCGCGCCGAAAATGTTCGATTAGCCATTGTGAAGCTATGTGCATTCCTCAATGCAATCTCGAAGGTAATCAATCCGTAAGTTCTACCACGGTTACGTAACGATGTGATCCAATGTCTTGTCAGCTTCGAGTTGGTGTTCCCGCCATCCTTCTTCAATATTATGACGCACCTCCCGGTTCACCTAGTCGAAGAGATTTCGCTTCGGTCCCGTATTTCTACACAATATGTTCCCTTCGAGAGGTTCATGGGAGTATTAAAGAAATATGTTCGAATCGCATAGGCTGAAGGAAGCATCGCCAAGGGCTATGGAAATGAGGAGGTAATTGAGTTTTGTGTTGACTTTGTTCTGACCTTAAGCCGATTGGTCTTCCTCGATCGCGCACGAGGGGAGACTAAGTGGAAAAGGCACGATCGGAAGGAAATCAACGATATGTATGGACGGCCATTCTCGATCAAGCACACCACATCAGGTCGACCAATTCCAGCTTGGTGGCTCCGCACTTTGAGAAACACAAGAATATTTTACGCCGACAACCCGGGAAGCTCGAATCTGGATTAGGAAGGCCCACATGGAGACTTTCGCAGCTTGGTTGAGAAAACATTTAATGAATGACAATGATGTTGTAGATCACTGTACATGTTGCCAAGACACCATCTTCGACTATAACGACTTTCCAAGGGTACGAGATAAATGGGAATACATTTTACACGATCGCCTAAGATAAAAAGAGCACCAACCAAAACAGGGTGTCCGCTGATGCAAAGAACCGAGAATGGGCAAAAGGTCACATATTATGGTTACATAGAGGAGATATGGGAACTTGACTATGGACCCTCCTTTAAGGTCCCTTTGTTCCGGCAAATGGTTCAAGCTAACAGAGGTGGGGTAAAGGTGGACCAAAGAATACGGAATGACAATGGTGGATTTCAACAATCTTGGTTACCTTGACGAACCATTCGCCCTAGCGAAAGATGTCGCCAGTTTTCTATGTGAAGGACATGAGTAGCAAACCGAGGAAACGGAAAGATAAGAAAACGATCAAGACATCATGCGATGATTCAAAGCGCCACATTGTTCTTTCAGGAAAAGAAACATCGTGGGAGTGGAGGACAAGATGACATGTCAAGATTATAATATGTTTGCTGAAATTCCGCCTTCAAAGTGAACACCGACCCAAGCATTAAGTTAAATGATGAGGATGCTCCATGGATACTAAGACAATCGTAAGCAAGCGTGGACACAAGGGAAGAATTGATGTAATAATTTATTGTACCAAACTTTGTATTTGGTCGATGAACTAATGATGTATCAAACCTTTGTCAAACCTTCAAGGATTAGTTTTATTTTTCTGATTTTTTGATATATAATTGTATTTTTAAGATTTTAAATGAATTAGTTTTATTTTTCTCGATTTTAAAAGGAAAAGGAAGAAGAAGAAAGAAGGAAAAGGAAAAAAAGAAGAAAAAAACAGAAGAAAAAGGAAAAAGTAAGAAAAAAACAAACAGAAGAAAAAAGAAAATGAAGAAAAAACAAATAGAAGAAAAACATAAGAAAAAAACAAATGTAAGAAAAAATGAAGAAAAAGGAAAAGGAAGAAAGGAAGAAAAAAGAAGAAAACAAGAAAAGGAAGAAACAAATGTAGAAAAAAAAAGAAGAAAAAAGGAAGAAAAACAAGAAAAACAAGAATTTAAAATGAATTAGTTTTATTTTCTGATTTTTTGATATATAATTGTATTTTTAAGATTTTAATAACATAAATAAATAAGTAATTAGAAACTTTAATAGCAAAAATAATTATCATAAAGTAAAATAAATAAGTAATTAGAAATAAAATAAAATAAAATAAATAAGTTTTTTGTTGTAAGTAGAAACAAAACAAAATAAATAAAGCAAAAATGAAAACAAAAACAGTGCAAAAATAAAAATAAGCCACCCATCGGGCCACCACGGCCCGAATACGACTAGAAACCCACTAATGGGCCAGATTCAGCCCGCAGAAGGCCCAATAGGCCCACAGCAATAGTAATGTAATAGGCCCAGAAGCTCGTGATTTGAGAGGAGCTCGGCGGTGAGCGCAGCTCGCTTATAAACCACTCGCCGAGGCCTTCGGCTAGCGAGGTGGGACTAAACATCCCACCGCACCGCCAGCCTGAAGACAGACCTTTTAGTCATGGTGAGAGGCGATTAAGATTAGTTTTTAGTCGCGTCCTCCTCGGCCGCGACTAAAGGTCCTTTCACTGGAACGAAAACCTTTTAGTCGCAGTCATGGAGGGCCGACTAAAGGGTACCTTTAGTCGCGCCTCCCCGACCGACTAAAGGGGGCCTATAAATACTACCGACGATTCCACCTCTGTCGCCTCGCCTGAGCGCCGACGCCGATCGACGCCGACGACGGAACGCCTGACGCTGGGCCTCACTGGCCTGCGCTTGGGCCTCACACCTGGCTGACGCCTGACGCCACACCGCTCACCACTGGCCCCTGCCACACTGCCTGCCCCTCACGCGCGCTCCAGCCTTGCATCCGTGGAGAAGAAGAAAGAAGAAGAAGAAAGAAGAAGAAGAAAGAAGAAGAAGAAGAAGAAAGAAGAAGAAGAAAGAAAAAGAAAAAGGAAGAAGAAGAAAGAAGAAGAAAGAAGAAGAAAGGAAAAGGAAGAAGAAGAAAGAAAAGAAAAAAAAGGAAGAAGAAGAAAAGGAAAAGGAAAAGGAATTTTTTTTTTTTTTTTTTTTTGTTCTTTTAATTTTAACTAGTTTTAGTTTAACAAAACGGTAAATAACTTAAAACCCTAAACCCCAAAAAACAAAAACCACGTAAAACCGCCAAAGAAAAACAAAAAGGAAAAGGAAGAAGAAGAAAGAAGAAGAAAGAAGAAGAAAGGAAAAGGAAGAAGAAGAAAGAAAAGAAAAGGAAAAGGAAGAAGAAGAAAAAGGAAAAGGAAAAGGAATTTTTTCTTTTTTTTTTTTGTTCTTTTAATTTTAACTAGTTTTAGTTTAACAAAACGGTAAATAACTTAAAACCCTAAACCCCAAAAACAAAAAAAATGTAAAACCGCCAAAGAAAAACAAAAGGAAAAAGGAAGAAGAAGAAAAAGAAGAAAGAAGAAGAAAGGAAAAGGAAGAAGAAGAAAGAAAAGAAAAGGAAAAGGAAGAAGAAGGAAAAGGAAAAGGAATTTTTTTTTTTTTTTTTTTGTTCTTTTAATTTTAACTAGTTTTAGTTTAACAAAAACGGTAAATAACTTAAAACCCTAAACCCCAAAAACCAAAAACAATGTAAAACCGCCAAAGAAAACCGCCAACTTAAAACCCTAAACCCTAAACCCGCCTGCCTTGCGCCATCACGACACCCTCTCCCACCCCTTCCTCGCCTCCTTTTGCCACCGCCACCGCCACCGCCTTCTTCACTTAATTAATTTGTTTTACTACATGTTTTCAGGATCGACATAATGTCGATTTATAGAGTGAATTCGATTATGGACAACTATGATCCGGACGGTGAAGCACATATGTTCGCATCATAAACGGCGATATTCAATATGTGCCGACCGGAGAAGAAGAAGATGATATTCTTCTTATCTCAACCTTGACGGTGAAGATGAAGGGCGCCACAAGAAGATGATGTCAAGAAACGCCGATAAACGATTTATCTTCAAATGGAAGTAGCAACCACCTCCGCGCCGAGGTATATATATACATTGAGCCTCGTGATACAAACTAACCGATTTGAATAAATATGTGTACTAACGCCGACTCTCTTTCTTATTTTAGCCTCGCCGGATCGCCAAAACAATCGAGTACGCCGTCGCAAAGCGCAGCAACCAGACAATGAAACCAGGAGAAACATGCACCATCCAAAGTTGTCGACTTTGCAACCGCAGTGTCACCGGAGCCCGTGAAGAACGCCACCAAGTTTATCACCAATGCGGAGCCATTGTTAGAGACAACGCCTCGATCACCGCCTAGGAGTGGAATGAGCCAAAGAAGGCACGAATTGATGGTTTCACTTTTGTCGATAAGAGAACAAAAAAGATTGCATCAAGAAGCTTATGGAACATTTCGCTCTACCTCCTAATACAACAAATTGATGAGGAGGGTAACAAGATTGAGGAAAACAAGGAGAGGAGGAGGAAAGTCAAACAGTTTGCTCTTCATAAGATGGCCGACGATTCGAAATTCAAGCAAAATCTAGCCCGTGACTTTGTCAAGGTAACAAGACTCGGATTTCAGAGGACAATATGAGAAACCGAAAGATGATTGGCCGAATTTGTGAAGCAAAAGAAATCGGAGCAGTTCCTTCAAATATCGAAACAAAATAAGGAAAATGCGGCTAAGAAGGAGTACAATCATGTTATGGGGCCGGAGGGTATCGCATTTGGGTGCCTAGGTTCGAGAAGATGGAGAACGAGCCGAGGGCGAGGAATCCGCCCAGTGCACGGAGGATGGGACCCAAGGGCCAAAAGCTGGTGGTACGGCATGGGGAACGCCGAACCCGGAGACAGGGGAGTGTGTTTACTGTGGCAAATTAATTAAACCCACCCAAGCCCTTATTGACGCAATGAAGGATGCTCAAGAGGGAAGATCAAGTTCAACAGAGAGAACGACGCTACGACAAAAGCCCTCGAATCCTCAACACGGAGGACGTGTACGAGGCATGGGGCACATTCCGTGGAAAATAGGGTTCCCCGCAACGATGACCCGTGACGGTTATGAAGCCGAAGAGAAAGATGGATCGGGAAGCGATGTTGTGGGGCGGTTGGCATCGAAATGGAAGTGATGAAGAAAACCATGAGTGTACTAGTAGCCGAAGAGATTCAGCTGGTGCAAAGATGAAGATCATCCAATGGATCTCGAAGCCAGCAGAGAGAAGCAGCGTGGCTTCCACGGAGGCCCCACCGGCCGTGCAGATGCACCGACGATCGAAATTATCGCACCGGAGCCTCCGTGGTCGAAATTATCGCACCGAGCCTCCTCGCTACCCTCGTGACGATATAAAGGAGATGAAAGAATGTCATCTCAGATATCCTATCGGGAACATGTCCGTGAAGGTAGCCATCGGCAGTGCTTTACCATGTTTATTCGAGCACTCCACCACAACAACCCCATTAAAGATGGCTATGCTCGTGTCACGGTGGAGGACATAGTCCAAGGGTTTGAGGACCTGGAGATTGAAATTGCTACACCAAGGGGAGAAAAGACTTGAGATGTCAAGCGCCATTACATTCTATGGCAAAAGAAGTTTATCAAGTTTCAGCGAGGCGCCAAGGACAACAAGTCCACCCTCTACGGTGGTGGTGGTGGCGGTGGCGGTGGTGGTGGTGGTGGTGGTGGCGGCGGTTCACCTACACCTCCGCCACATCACCGACGCCGCCTCACCCACAACGTCCCGGCGGGTGATCATCCGCCGCCTCAGCCTCGGGTCCGGCGGGTGATCGACGCCTCAATCCACCTATGGCAAAGAAGGTAAGAAGTCTCGAGTATTAACCCGACCCTTATGTACCTAAGACCACAAAGGTACCGGAGCCATCATCAAGCCTCTCCCCACAAGGCCTTGGGAACGAGTGCCGAGGAAGTCGACGCGGCGCGATCGCTGATTTGGAGAAATGGAAGGCGGACTGCAAGAAGAAAAGAGAGCCCGAGCCCAAGCCAAGATATTCGATCAAGAAAAGAAGTGGGCTAAGTCATTTTTGAGCACACCGTCCCAAGCCAAAGAATCGCCACCGACTATGCACGTGAACTTAAAAGGTGCACTCATGTTCAAGGAGAACAAAGAGCGGAGAAGGCCGAAGTATAAAAAGCGGAAACAAGTTGCTCACTGGGAACAAAGTAAACAATCGATTGCCCGCTTATAGTGGAAGCCTTCGTCCGGATGCCCCGAGATCATACAAGCCGCGGCAAAGACAGGATTGATCTGTAACGAAAGCCGAGAACAAGCGCCAACTTAGGTATTACTTTCGTGAACTATTAGGCCTTGATGAGTTGCCGCCAAGGAGGTAGTAATTACATATGTCAAGAATGGGCCTCTCGTCGAGCTCTCAGCAGAAAAGGATCTACCCGACCAAATGAAACGTCTCCGCTGAATTGGTACAAGGGTTACATAAAAATTAAAAACGCCAAAGATTATATTTATGCGAAGTTAGACATGAGCATCACTTCAAACATTACTATGTACAAGTTGAACTGAGTGAATTGTTCCAGCTTTTCAATCATGCGAGCTCGACAAATCTATCATCAGTTGCTACATTCTCGTAAGTGATTTATTAATTTCTACCCCATCTCGTTCATATTGCCCGCACTATATATATGTCCTAACTATATTGTTGTGTCCTCTATTATACATGCGTAATGAAGAAAAGGAATGCGAGTAAGGAACATCCATGATGTTGTTCATTGACCCACACATCGTTAATGATGTTGTGTTGAAGCATTACCCGACGACGGGAGGCGCACTGCGGCGCTTCTTACAAAGCAGAACTCAAAAGTGATATTCTATTTCCTTACCATTTTGGGTGAGTGTTTCGTCTTGAGCACATTCTCTTTTGTTTACTCCATGCATGGTATGTGGCGGCTAATCGATGAGTTATGCATGACGATCGCATGTATCGTGTCCGCAGTTCCACCGATTCGCTAGTAATTAAAGTTAACACCTCGTAATGTCTCGCCCACGACTCTCTGGATAAGGATCCAAAGCTTTGGGCGACATCGAAAAATGTCAGTAAGTAATTATTTTCATTCATTTGCGCCTATATCGATCGGCCTATTTCGTTCATTTCCTAATATCAAGTAACTAATAACTCTCTTGTTCATTTAATTTTCTTTGCCTCGTAGGGTTTGGAGACGGTTCAGAGATACAAAGGTCGGTGAATTCAAAAAGACCTAGAATTCAAAAGGGTAAAGACTAAGATCGGGATATTCAGCCACCGTTGACCAATCTATGTGCATACTTTGTTCAGGAGATGATCCGAGATACACCTCGAGCGGGTTGATCCGAGTGATACCAATGCTCAGAGGAATAACCTCCGTGGACGCTTAGTCCGTAAGCTCGCTTCCGACCACTTCAAGAGGAACTAGCTGGATGGTTCTGGGAAGTCCTCCATCCTAAAGGAGAACACTATCACGAGGACGAAGAACTTTATATGGATTAAATCATGTATGGAAACTTGTTCAAAATTGTATATGGTCATCCGATGATATTGAATATATATTGTATATTCCTCTTGAATTCTTTTTGGTTCTAATTTCAAATTTATTTGAAATTGTACATTCATATGCATGTATGTAGTACCGTAGAATATATGAAACTCCTTCAAAATTAAAATAAAGCACAAAAGAAATAAAACAATACAAATTAAACAGAAAACAGAAATAAAACAAAACAAATTAAACAGAAAACAGGTTTAGGGGGGCTAAAACCCTAAACCTCAAGGCGGCTTTAGTCGCGGTTGGCCGTAAGAACCGCGACTAAAGGTCCTCCGCCTCGACGGTCACCTGGCGCCCACGTGACGGGCCTTTAGTCGCGTTCTAAGCAGCCGCGACTAAAGGTGGTGGGCTTTAGTCGCTTGTTGGTCGCGGTTGCAAGAACCGCGATTAATGGCATTATGAACCGCGACCAAAGGCCTTTTTTCCACCAGTGGTAGGTAATTCAGGCAAAGCTTGATTGGTCGCTGCCGCTAGCACGAGCAAAGTTCCCACGGAGTGTGTAGTGCACACTGCATAGTATGTATGCACACGTACGTACGGGCTCCGAAAATCTTTACGAGTCATGGGCATTGATGGATGCACGTATGTCGACATGGCTGGCCAAGTGGGTGGGTAGCAAGCACTGAATTCCTGATGATATATCCCTATGATTGCCCGATGCAATGATCGGTCCAAGTATCCAACCAAGATTGAATGGAACTCCGTATCCTACCCACTACTCTGGACCGAAGATTTCAAATCACATATGCATCTCGATAGATCGAGCTGGCTGTAGAATTAAATCCCGGTCGAGACGGCGTACGCATGCATGCACGTGATGCGTGTGGAGTGGACGCACACATGCATGCAAGTTGAGCTACGTAACGTGCGTAGACCCATGGAAATTATGGTAGAGCTAGCTAGAGAGACCCAAGGAACCCTGTATGCACATGTGTATTTTTTTTCTCTTTCAAAATTCTCATATCGATCTCGTTTCAAAATGCAAATCCTATCTCTACTCTCTGGCATGACTCGATGCGTACGTCGGCAGTCAAGACATCCGGGAGCGCGACCAAACGGCGGTACGTGGCGTAGTCCGGTGCGTACCCATGCTGCCATGCATGCATGCATGTGGGTTGGAAATTTGAACCACGGCGTGCTACGGATGGCTTGGGTTTGGAGTAAGAGAGAGATTTATTGACTAAGCCGGCCGTTGTTTAGGTCCATGGGCGCGTGCGTACCGTGTACGAAGTACTGTTCACTAGGCGTAAATTAATGGGGTACTTATTTCTAGATAGGGTCGTGTTTGTACGTGGTACAGTATAGACTTGCCAAAGAGATGCATGTAAAAAGGGCACTGACTTTGTCATGTTACTGTTGTCGCCTGCTCCGTCCATCCTTGCTGCTAACCATGGACAAACCTAGCGGAGTGACATCGATTAATCAGGATCAACCCTGCATTTCAAACACGCTTACAATTCCAACTCAAAATTACAACTTACGTGGAACAAAACGAGAGAAAAACGGAGTACTACCTCCGCTCTGGTGAATAAGTCATTCACGTAGTTCAGATCATCGATTTGAGGAATTAAATATGTCTTATATGTCATGAAAAGTACTATATACTCTATATCCATTTTTATCCATTTATCCGACAAGTATTTTTCGGACGGAGAGAGTAAATAAACTACCCCATCCGATTCAAAATAAGTCTCACGTTTGAAAAGTGGCGACTAAAATTGATGCGGTTCATGTTCGAAATCCGCTGTCCAATGAACGCGCAGCTCAGGAGCGGTAACACCCAATTAATTAGCCAGCCACGGAGCCACCTAGTGCTGTCGTTAATCATGTGACTGTGTACTGTACGTTTCACCGTGATTATTAATTGACAACAGGAGTTGCGCACTTATTACCGTGGAGTAGTAGCAGCAAGTTGATCGATGCTACGGCATCACGGCGTTGCCTATGACTGGACCGTGGAACGGAACTGGGGGGAAATTCGAAATGGAGCGGTCAACCGCTCCCTCCCTTTTCCGTTCTAGGGCTGTACCGTTCACGGCTTCCAGCCGTGGATAGATCCGGTTTTTGAATTTTTCACATGGTGATGATCACTCCCCGGTGTAAGTACTACGAGTCTACGTCTTTGCTAGTAGTAACTAGCCTTTTGAAATGGCCCAAGGTACACGCTCCACCTCCACGGCCGGTCGTCTCGTGATTACTTCGAGCAAAGGTTAATTTGAGCATGGGACAGCTTTGAGCAAAGGTTAATGGCCGATGGTACTGCCTTGAGCACAAATTACCGCATGAGTAAATCCTTTACAGTTATGTACGAGTACCATGCATGAGCAATGGCTTTGTTCTTCTTGCATCTTACACAAAGCGTTCATGTGTTAGAAGTTGATATCCAGCCGTCTCTGATCCGTGCCCTGCACTGTCATTCTCTAATCTGGCCGTGCCAATCTGGTCCGTCGGATCCTCCATCCAACGGCCGTGCAGACATAGTCCCAGGGCCCAAAAATGCTCCACCTATCCCCGCCTGCCACCTTCCTTTTTTCCAAGAAGCTGCAAGCCTGCAAAGCTGCAAGCTATGGCAGCAGCGCACTGCACTGCCATGGTAGTACTCTCACAGTCTCACTATTCCTCTCGCAGAGGCGCCCAGAGCTGCACCCGGCTCAGGCCGAAAATTCCTTCTTCCCATTCAGCACAGGCACAGGCACAGGCACAGCAGCTGTCACGCCGGCCTGCTCTGCGCGGCGCACGCACGCGCGCTCTGCCGCTGCACGGCGCGTCAGTAATTCACAGAATCACAGCTTCCATTTCGAAAACAGAAGGTGAAAATGGAAGCCCGCCACTCTCACTCTCCGGCCACATTTATTGGCCGGCCGGCCGACAGACGGACAGACAGGTACGCGTACGCGTACACTGCTGCCGCCTGATGAGTAGAGGGTAGTATTGTACTCGTATCCCCCTATCTGAATGTGGGTCGCGTGGGCGCCAGTAAATGCGTGGACGTCGCTCGCGCCGTCACGCGCCCCCTGTGATCCACGGTTCCGCCGCGCTGCTGCCGCCACGTCGTCCCCTTCCCGATCGATCCCAGCCGCCCAAATCGCAGGGTCGATTAAACTCCACCCAACCAAATTGCGAAAGTTTAGTAATCCACGCAAAGCTTGATCGGTCGCTGCCGCGCGCTACTAACGTAAGCAAACGCATACGTGCATTCCAGAAAGGAAAAACCGTCTGTGCAGTGCGTAGTACAATATACACGTACGGCAATGATAGATGGATGTGGGCATTGCTGGCTAGGTAGGTGGGAAACACTGAATTCCTGATGATATATCCCTATGATTGCCCGATACAATGATAGTTGGATGGATCGATCCAACCAAGATTGAATGGAACTCCGTATCCTACCTACTCTCGGTGTTTCAAACCATGTCGATCGGGCTGTAGAATTAAATCCCCAGACGCGGCGTGAGCGGATGCATGCACGCATGCACGTGATGCGTGTGGAGTGGACGCGCACATGCATGCAATGCAACGCAACTTGACGCGGTACGTATACGTACGTAGACCCAAAGGAAATTACGGTAGAGCTAGAGATCGACGACAAGAGATCCAAGGCACCCTGTATGTGTACGCATGTGTGATGAATACGCCGTCTTTTTTCAAAATTCCCCAGCTGATCCATCCCGTTTCAAAATAAAATCTTGGCTAGCCTAGCTGGTATGAACCGATGCGTACGATGGCAGCAAGATATAGCCCGGTGTACCCATGCAGCGTGCATGTGAACTGGAAATTCGAACCATGCATGGCGTGCTACGGATGCATGCATGGTTGCATATAGAGCGTACGTACGCCTAACTACGTGGCGAAAGAGAGATTTATTGACTGAGCCGTTGCTTAGATCCACGGGAGAGCGCGTACCGTGTACCAGTGCCGTTTTTTTAGGGGTACCAGTACCGTTCACTTGGTGTAAATTAATGGGGGTACTAGCTAGACTATATAGGGGTTTGTGCGTGGTAACTGGACTTGTCAATGTACGTACGAGATGCATGAAAAGAGTGCTAAATTTGTAATGTCACTACAGTTGTCGCCTGCTCGTTATATTACTCCATACTGTCATGGACAAATCTAGCGCAGCCGCTAAGCAGTGACCTCGATTAGTTAGTAACAACCATGCAATTCAAACATATATGATTTGAAACAGCCTGCTAAAAAACGTAAGAGTGTAAGGGCATCTTCAATCCGGACCTCAAATCGCCCATATCTGTACGGTCCATGCAGTCTAGATGTATTTTGCCATTCAACACGTTTTGTATCTGCCACCGGCTAGTCCGGCGTTTTTTTTTCTTGCAAACTCGGGGGAGGAGGGCTTTGCGGGCATCCGAACCGCTGACCCTGGCACACCCAAACCCTTTCTTGCGCTTTCACGAACGGATGTGCCGCTTCTCGCTCTGTACCAGCGACAACCCAGAGCAACAGCAGGCGACATTTATGCCGCTCGATGTGATCGGAGGGGGGGCACTGACCGACGCGACCTCTCAGGCGGCGGGCTCCTCCGTGAAGGAGGAGACCGTCATCTTCTCCGGTGACGACGACCAGCCGCCGCTGACGCCCATCCTCCTGCAGGACACGGTGTATGCGGTGATAGCCGCCGAGTATGAGGAGCTGATGGAGCTGATGCTCGTCGCTCGCTCCTCCACGACCATGGTCCGGTGGCACCATCGGAGATGCTTCTCCGCCGCTGCCGAAGCCTCCTTACCGCCCCACTCGCCGCTCTCGCGGCAACCGCCACGCCCAAATTGGACGCAACGCCAAGAGTTACGGTGTCACCACCTCCGCCGCAAGCAGAGCGGTCGCCGCCGCTTTCCCGCCACAAAGAAGAGCGGCTCTCGTTGCCGCCTAGCAACGTCATGGCGGCATGCTCCACGCGGTCGCCACGAAGGCGCGCGTGCGGTCGCATTCTGCACTACCTCGAAGGTGGACGCGAGGGAGCAATGACGGTAGCTCGTCATCCCGGAGCGCCATGACGGCGATGAACTACGCGGAAAGGGAGCGACGGCGGGGGATAGGCGCATCGCGCGACCGGCGAAAATCTCGCACCCGATGTCCTGTCGCGCAAATCTCGCGGACTTGAAACCACGGCGGATACGAGCAAGCACCATCTCCGCCGCCGACAATGAGATGGTCATGTACGGCTAGGAGTGGTCTCCATGAGACCGCCGCAGACGCCTCCGCGACACTCATACGCCACCTCTATGAACGCACGCACGCCGCACCCTACTCCTATGAGGATATTCGAGAGACTGGTCCGGCACATCATTTTGACACTAACGAAGTCGTCATAGACGCCTTTGTAATCAAAGAGAAAGTCTTCTCTCACCGAACGCACATCGCAGCAAGGCCTTGCATACGTGTTACCATGGTGATTAATTAACAACAGGAGTTGCGCACTTATTACCGTGCGTCGCTCGTTCGTATGTGCAGTAGCAAGTCGATCGATACGTGGTACGTACTACGGCATTACGGCGTCGCTTCTGACTCGGCCGTGGAACGGAACCGCGGGGAAATTTGAAATGGAACGGTCAACCGCTGCCGCCCTTTCCCCGGTCGGAGCTGTACCGTGCCGTCCATGCATGGCTTCCCGTCGTAGATAGATCCGGTTTTTGAATTTTTCACATGGCGATGATCACCCCCTCCCCGGCGTACGTACGTACTACGAGTCTACGTCTTTGCTAGCACTAGTAATTAGCCTTTTTGAAATGGCCCAAGGTACACGCTCCACGGCCGGTCGTCTCTTGATTAATTTGAGGAAAGATTACGGCATGGTTAATTTCACTGTACTGCTTTGCGCACAAATTACCGCATGAGTAACGATGAGTAATCCCTTCACAGTTATGAACTTAGTACCATGCATGAGCAATGGCTTTGTTCATCTTTGCATCTTACACAGAGCGTTCATGTGTTACAAGTTGATAGCCTGCCGTCTCTGATCAGTGACCCTGCACACTGTCTCTCTCTAATCTGGCCGTGCTGATCTGGTCCGTCGGATGCTCCATCCAACGGCTGTGCGGACATAGTGCCAGGCCCAGAAATGCTACTCCGGCAGCTCCCTGCCAGCTTCCTTTTCCAAGGAGCTGCAAGCCTGCAAAGCTGCAAGCCATGGCAGCAGTGCAGTGCGCGCACACACACTGCACTGTCATGGTAGTACTCCGACTATTCCCTCTCGCAGAGGCCAGAGCTGCACGCGCCTCAGGCCGAAAATTCCCTTCTTCCCCCCATTCAGCACAGGCACAGGCGCAGCAGCTGTCACGCCGGCCTGCTCTGCCCGGCGCACGCACACGCGCTCTGCCGCCCGCTGCACGGCGCGTCAGTAACTCGCAGAATCACAGCTTCCATTTCAAAAACAAAAGGTGAAAATGGAAGCGCGCCACAGTCGCCGGCGTCAGTGCATGCTCTCGTACCTGTATCTGTACCGCCTCCGCCGCCTTCACTGCGGCCCCGGCGACGCGCATGGGTTGCCCGCCCCCGCACTCAATTCCCCGCCTGCGCTTTCAGTTAAGGTACCTCCACGTACCGGGTCCATCCATCGCCATTAGTTTAGCTCCCCGTTGCCACGATTAATGGCGCCCCAGCTAGCTTCCAAAGCCGATTCATTGGCTCGATCCGGCCGGGCTGCATTTAATCGTGGCTATTTTTGAATGCCTGCTGCGATTGAAACTTGCCGCGCACCAGCCGCCGGGTGCTCTTTGTTCGGCCGGATATACTCTGCTCCTAGTTCTAGCCGCCTCCTATAAATACCGGGCCGGCGTCGCCGTGCATCGTGCATCGATCGACCGCGAACAATTCGAATTATCCATCTCCCGCCACGCGCACCCACCTCCCACTCCCACCTACGGCAAGCAAGCTGGTAATTGGGGTGACGAGCTAACGATCTATGGCCCGCTTAGTTAGAGATGGTGGTCGTGGACGCGGAGTGGCCGCTGTGGAGGAGATGGCGCCGCCACTGCCTCTGCCTCCGCCGCCGCGCCTCGCGTCGGCGGCGTTGTCTTCCTCGTCACCGGCGTCCATCCGTGCGCTGCTGTCGAGGACCGGTGGCGGGACGGACTGCCAGCAGTCGCCGCGGTCGCTGCTGTCGCGCATCCTGCTGCGCGGCGGCGATCATCAGGGCGGGAACGGAGGGTCGTTCGGTTGCCGGGTCAGGCTGCCGCGGCGGTATGGTAGTAGCAGCTCGTCCGTCGGCGAAAGTATCAGGGAGGAGAGGAAGGACGACGGAGCCGCCTCCGAGCAGTCGTCGGACGACGTCGGCTCCACCAGGGTGAAGGTCGTGCAGCGTGCGCCTGAGCTTCCCATGGACACGCCCCGGAGCTCTCTAGGTAATTGCCCACTCTCGCAATGCGGCCGCACTGATCGTCTACAACTCGTAGCGATTAGATGATGATGTTGATCGGAATTTGTTGTTGATCATTGGGGTCGTGCATGCATGCAGGCAGGAAGAAGCCGGAGGAGGAGGTCATGTCGATGAACCTTGGGCTGGGCGCGAGCCTGGTGCTGCTGCTCTCCAAGAGCGCGGTGGAGCTGAACAAGATGGTGGAGCTCCGCGCGCAGATGGAGGCGCTCGTGTCAGAGATCAGGCACGAGACCATCGGGAAGGAGAAGCAAGACGGCTCTGCTCCTGCTTATGCTCCGGCCGCGTCGTCCTCCTCCTCCCAGGAGTCCACCGTGATCAAGGACCCCATCGCCCGCGCCGAGGACGCCCTCTCCGACAACTGCTCCGGCGCCCGGACCGCAGATCGCCGCCAGCTTTCGGCCGCCGTCGTCGCGATGGACCATAACAAGATGGAGGCCGAGCTCCAGTTGGAGCTCAGCCGCATGCAGACGCAGCAACGCGCCATGCACGCGCCCATGCGAGGGCTCGAGGTACGTACGTACGTACGATCGAGTGTAACTCACGCATATCTTGAGTGGCACGTACTCCATGCATGCATGCATGCACAGCACGCTGCATCCCCGCGCGCGGTTGCTGATGATGTACGCGTCTTCTTTTTTTGGCAGCTGCCGCCGCTGCAGGTGAAGACGACGAGGAGCGCGCACGTGTCCGTCGACGCGACGTCGAGGAGCTGCGTCGTCGACAACGCGGCGCCAGTGAACGCCGACGAGGATGACGAGGAGGAAGAGGATCACCCCGAGGAGGACTACGAAGAGGACGAGGAGGAGGAGGACGATGACGACAACGGTGGCGAGGTGGTGGACCGCGACAGGAGCCCCCCGCACGGCGGCGTGTCGGCGCGCGCGCTGGAGCGGCGGCTGCACGAGCTGCTGCAGCGGCGGCAGCAGGACCGCATCGTGGAGCTGGAGGCGGCGCTGGACGGCGCACAGCGGCGGCTCCAGGAGCGGGAGCGCGAGGTGGTGTGGTGGCGCGACGCCGCCAAGCTCGTCTCCCACCGCCGCGACGAGTCCCGCCGCCTCCGGTGCTCCGCCTCCGAGCCGGTCCGATAAGGACGCACGCACGCACGCACGCACGCGTCGTCGTCAGATCTCAGTTCACGTGTGCGCGGCAGCTCGCTAGCTAGTAATGGCGCGTCAGCCGCCATGTCAGGGTGTGCAGTAGGGTTTGTGGGGTGGAGAGGAGAGGTCTCGCGGTCACGCTGCGCGGGTGAGGCGGTGTTAATAACAGCTCCCGATCGAGCTCGGTTTTGGCGCGCAACCGCGCGCTCGGAGATGGCGGGAAACGGGTGTGGGGCTGGTTTCGATCGGCGGGGCCGGCGTGTGGTCTGTGGTGTAACCGTGTAATAAATGGTCCGCAGTTTTCTCTGCTCGCCATTCGATTGATTGCTATGCGCCCTTGCTTTGTTCTGTTTCCAAATCATGCGAGGGAAAACAACTGGGGCCTAGCTTCAGAATTCGGTCCGAGCTCTGTTCTGGTTCCAAATTCTGCGAGGGAAAGAAGAAACTGGGGCCTGGTTTCAGAAATCAGAATTTGGTCTGAACTCTGCTCCGATTCCAAATTCTGCGAGGGAAAAAGAACCGGGGCCAGGTTCCTGAATTTGTTCTGAGCTCTGTTGTTTTTTCTGATTCCAAATTCTGCGAGGGAAAAAGAACCGGGGGCCGGGTTTCTGAATTCGGCCTGAATTCTGTTCCCGTGCCAAATTCTGCGAGGGAAAAACCAGAGCTGGGACCAGGTACTAGCGTAGTACATTATCTTGAGCAGGAACTGTCTGATTCTGGTGGAATTTAATTACTGGGGGTGCTGCGGCTCAGCAGATTGGCAGCAACGTCTTCATTGGGCTGCAAAAGGATAAAGGCGACGGGGCGCTAGAAAACTGACAGCTGCTGTGGGGCAGTAACAGTGGTAAGAAATAGAAGGAGGAGAAGCTGCTCTTCCCAGTGCTTGCCGGGCCAGGCACACACGCCGGCAGCAGCAGAGCGCGTGTAAAAGCAGGCAAAACCTCAACTCCCTCCCATGATCTGGGAGTCTTCCTTTCAGTGGCCCTAGCTCAGTGCAGCTGCAGAATGGGAATGTCTCTGTAGTAGTATCTTTGGTTTGAAAATTAGCAATACAAATTTGTCTTTCTCGATACCTACCTACGTCTTAGTAGATGAAAAAGATAAATTCTGACATAAATAACCCCAAATTCGTCTTTAATCAACTGACAGAAGAAGTAGTCATTTTCTCGTGGTGTAAATTTGGATACATTGCTTTTCAGAAAAGGTACACTCGGTTTCTTGAGCTGTCACAGAATTTGATTCGCTCTTTCATTTATTTATTTTCTTTCATATTGCCTGTTTCAAGAAATAAAATAAAATAAAATAAATAGGATTTGATTCTATCTAGAGGATTGAGCCGTTGCAGCTGCGGCGTGGCGTTGCAACGGAGTGCACTTAAATTGCTCACACCTTCGGTCCGGGTGTTGCGAGATCCTATGGTCCAACAATCGGTCCGCAATAGGTTTACCTCCGGCCCCTAGATGTCAAGGGAGAATATATCATGTGCATTCAGAGCAAGTTCTTGTGCAATCAGTACGTGCTAGTAATAATGTTTTAAAAACATGCTAATAGTTTCCAAAAATTATGAAAAATATTTGACTATACACACACGCAAAATTTCAATTATAAATGCAACCCAGAGCTCAAGAAAATTAAAAAGACATGACATGGCATGACATGGATAATAGTTAATTCAAAATGGGTTATTACTAAACTTTTGTGACATGTTAGATGTATGCTATGTTTACTTATTTTGGGACGGAGGAAGTGTTGCCGAACCATTTGAGGCTTTTGTGGTGTCGATGATTGACGGTATGTGAAGAAGCTACGAGGGTGAGGAAATGGAGCCATGCATGAAATTTGTGTTGTGAACAAAAACCAACTCTCATCAGCTAAATGCAGTTCCGCGCATGAACTAATCCAGCGAGGGAAAACGACCGGGGACCGGTTAACGTACGTATATTATGTCGAGCAGGGATGCCCTGACGGACGGACGGACGGACCCTCTGATCGAATTTACTGGGAGACTGCGGCTCAGCAGAGAGCAGGCAGGCTGGCTGGCTGCTGCTACAGTGTGCCGCTCTGGCCTTCAGAGGCACTCTGTCTATTTGCATGGGCAGCAAAGGAGAAGGTGGCCGGCCGTTAAAAGAACAGGGAACAGACAGCCGCGGCGCGGCAGTAACAGATGCAGTAAGAATTAGTAGACGTTAGTAATTACTAGCATGTTCCAGTGTCTGACAAAGCAATAGGAAACTTCTATTACAGGGGATCCACGCCACCTAAAAAGAAATGTCGAGACAATGATTGATCATAATCTGAATCTAATCAGCCTACTTGTCACTCGACTCCAAGCGAGCTGCAGCATTGTAGCGACGCCATGTCCTCCTCGACGTCCATGAGGAGAGTCTCCTCATGATTGACATCGCTTGGGGAAGCACTTACTTCTGATGGAAATGAGGAATTGCAAAAATAAAGTACTAAACAAAAAAAAAAAATCGACACCACACCATCTTCAGCTTCAACAACAAAGCGTGGAGGTCACAACAACCTGGCCTCAGCCTCACGCTCGCGCCAAAATCCTTTCACCTATGTTTAACCCCTAGCAGAGACAAAGGAGAATTATGAAATGGTGGAGATGGCAGATCAGCCAACCTTCTGAACAGTTTCAGCACTAAGCTTCTACAGGGACCAGTTTTGCAACCTGCTAAATATCTAGCCGGGCAACTGACTAAGCAGCGGTGACGGCTGGCGGCTCTGCTCCAGGGATATCTTGCAACGACGCCTTTATGTACTTCCAACCACGTTTGTTAACCCCGCTGATTCTTATCGGAGCGTCGGCTGCTTGCACGCCTGCAAGAGAAACATACAGATACAGGTTAGATCAACGAAAATGAGGAATCCGGCAAACATAATCCTGAAATTGGCTAGCTACTTCAGGTATTTCATGGTCTGCGTGTGTGGCATGTTTCGGCATATTGGAGAACAAGAGTATTGCTTTCTGACTCGTTAAGTCTTGGTTGTGCCAGGTTTCTTCTACATTAAGCTTCATAACAGTTTTGTTGAAGACCAACGACAGTAACCATGCTGTGACTTTTGCAAACAGCAGGTTAAACATGATTTATCCTGGTCCAGACATAAAAAAAAAAGGAAGAATAAGTTGGGGTAACTGGGGCAGCAAACAACTAAATGTTTTGGCGTGGCCTAGTGATGCAATGGATACAGCGTTTAAAACCTGGTAAATAACTGTTTTGTTTGCTGTGTTTCTTTTATCTTTTCTTTCAGGCATAAGAAAATGTACCATACGCCACAGTATGAATTGCTAGGAAATTTCAGTTACACTGCATATCGACATGAAGTATTTGAGCGAGGAAACATATTGATGCCTTACCTAAAGGCTTTCCACCATGAAAAATATCAAACGTGAATTAACCAGGACACTATAAACCATTCTGACAATGCTATCGAAATCAGACAGATTCTGGCACAACCAAATTAATCTGAGAGCAACAATCCGCAACCAAAACCGAAACAGAGCCTAGTGCACACAACTGCATAGACTGATGTCCAGCAGAGGTAGTCCTCCATCCAAGGGGGCCATTCATGTTCTACTGTTCTGACACACTATCAGTTCTCTTGCACTACACCAATGCACCAAAATTAACGGGTAATTCAGGAGGATAGTAAGCAGGGTGGAGCGAGGACTCACCGGCCTTGTGCAGAATCCCCCACGCCTTCCCGTGGCGGCCATCCTGCATCAGTACATACAGAGATCAGGAAACTACAGTGAAGTCACGGAAATGAACACAAGAGATCAATTTTCTCCTCCGCAGAGATCGTTATGGATGGTGGCGATGGTGACCTTGTAGAGGTTGATCTTGGTGATCTGGTAGGAGACGTCGCGCCAGGTGGTCTTGGCGACCCTGTAGCCGACGCCCCAGTCCGGCAGGAACTGCGCCACGTCGAATAGGTTCTTCTTCTTGTTCCTCCTCGCCTTGGCCGCCGCCTCTCCCTCCGCCGCCGCGGCCGGCGTGGTGGCGCTGGTGCTCAGGGCCCTCGGGGTTGTCGGCGGCCCGATCCCGAGGGACCGTCGGAGAAGGCCGCCCGCGGCCCTCTGCGCCATGGCCGTCCGGAGTGGCCTCGAGAGGTAGAGGGTGGAGGAGGAGGCGAGCTCCCGCGGGTGGAGCGTGGACGGCAGGCGCGGCGGCGGCGGCCGGCCGGGAGTAGCTAGGGTTTCCCGTGGAGCTTGCCGGCTGACTTCGGCTGATCTGGGCCGCTCACTACGCTGTAGTGGTTTGCAAAGAACGGTAAATTTGAAGAAGAGATTGACTTTGATATTACAGTACGTATTGTTTTTGAATTGTTGCGATTTGCACGTACCATGAATATTATTCGGCTTTCTTTAGAGGTGTGCATAAGCCAATCTGTTATAGAAGTTCATCGGAAGTACTATAAAGCATCTCAAATAACATCGAGATTTCGAGAACACCAAACGACTGCTGCTAGAACGAGCCGCCGATGCGCCGCTGTTGCCGCTCCCCAACAGAAGCTGGCTTGACCTTGTCAACGATATCTGGGAAGTATTCGTGCACATGCCCCTAAGGACCAGCGCCCTGGAGTCGTAGTCGTCACCATTGAATTCTTGCATAGATTTGAAACACCCAACACCAAATCTCGCCACATAACGAGAAACCGTAAGCTCACTGCTCTAGGGAGACCACAGACATCCAACAGAAGCTCCGTCGACTATGTCCAAATGGACGAACTCGAGGAGGATCGAAGTCCAGAAAAAAAACTCGAAGAAGAAGAAGCGCCGCAATCCGCCGGAGCACCACACCTGCGAGGACTAAAAAAACATAACCTAAACTACTAACCGGAGAGGAGCACCGGGATTCTTCTCCTCACCGCCGGCCGCCGGAGCGGCAGGCAGAGAGGAGGCGAATCCACGTGCTCGCCGGTGAAATCTAGAAGGAAAAGTTTGCCCTAGCCACCTAGCATTAGGGGAGGAATGAGAGAAGGGGTTTCAGATGTGAAAATAAACAATATTAATCATTGTGCTTGAAAGAGCCAATTCTTGGTCCATAGTATTGAAACATAAGCCACAACGAAACCTCCTAGTTGTATGTATCTTTTTTGGCATAATCTCATTAGTAGACAACTAATTTCAAGAACACCGGATTGAAAGAAGTGTTTATGAGCCTTGATGAGGCGATGCTCGTGGGTGTTAGGGAGTTACTCTAGTACAACATTGTCTTTACAAACTTTTCATTCCCATAATATATGTTTTCATTGCAAAAGAAAAGGCTC
The DNA here is from genome assembly GCA_021437245.1 of Aegilops speltoides. Lineage (NCBI taxonomy): Eukaryota > Viridiplantae > Streptophyta > Magnoliopsida > Poales > Poaceae > Aegilops > Aegilops speltoides. Next base: position 68,694 of record JAHHZJ010004112.1, on the reverse strand, counting down.
TTCAAAAGTGTTCTGAAGAAAGTGTCACTAGAAGTAATAGAATAAATGCTACTCTCTCCGAGTTATATTATTTGTCGCTCAAACGGATGTATATAACTGTGAAATATGCCTAGATATATCCATTGTATGGCAATTAATATGTATCGGAGGGAGTAGTTGATTATTTTTTCTAGACTAACAAAAGTTTTGTGTTGATTATCTTGTCTTAACTAAGGTTGCATAATAACCAGGCCACCAATGTAACTATACTAAGTTTACAGGTGAAGGGAGCGGAGGGCTATCGAGGTGTACTGATTGTAAGTGAATCGAAATCGCCTCGTTATTTTGGTTTAATAACTAAGTTTGTTATGGTTGATTTTGTTTCTTGCTCGAGAGCGGTCAAGGTTTAGGCTTGGAGAGGTTAATGAGTGATACTTTTGCATACATTCCTCTATTGTTTAAATCGGATAATTCCAGAATATTTGAGAGAATCACTTTGATACTGACATTGATGATTAATGAACGCAAAAAATATAAAACCCTTTTGTTTAACGTGTTTCCGCGGGAAATGAACCCATATATGGAAGGAACTCATCACATGGAAGGAAACACAAGTGTGTAGGGTCAAACCAAGTCAAAAGGAGGCGCCAAAAGGCAACCAGAGCAATACACGGCGGATGGTATGACCACGCGTTCTCATACCAGCGGTCGTACCGCAGGCCATCGGCACTGTGGCATCCAACCAAGACCATTTTATAAAGGAGCCCATGTCTAATTAGCAAAAGAGGATCGAGGAGAGCCGCCATCGACGATACATAGAACCAGAAGCCACCCACAAACCCTAGCAGCCATTTATCATCCCATCTTCATAGCCATCACCACCATCATCATTGGAACCATTTTCTCTAAGTTACTCATACTTGTAATCGGTGCACCACAATCGAAAAATATTGTAAAACAATTTATCAATCGAGCAATCATATTTATGTCGTCTTCAATGATTTCTTCTTGCGATCCGATTGTAGAGTGTGAGTACTTCCTTTAGGCAATGAGTTGAGGCAAGGCCTTGCAACCCTATGTATTTGTGCACTAGATCATTGGAATGACTGACTTTGATTGGCGTTATTTTATGTGTGATTCACAACGGAGTTGTCTTTTGTCTTCTTCTTGTTCAAAGGCCTTGTAGGTACTCAAGATCCCCGAGATTGATCAAGGAGAAGGTAAGAAGCGAGGATGCGTGGAACTCTATTCAGAAATCCAGTGATACAAAGGACTAATATAGTAATGGAAAGCAATTCCTTGGGTATAAATGAGGTGTAGTCACTGAACGCTCAATGCACTTTTCTGAAGTAATTTTTTAGGATGGTCTGAACTAATTCTTAATAACCAAGGTAAGTGACATTAAGGGCCAGTGGTTGGACAACTGACTCTCCATGGAGGTCATGATCGGTCATGACGTACTTTGGACATATCCCCCACTTCATCATGCCAAGCAAAAATACAAGGTTGTGAAAATAATACCTCATTACATGCCTATTTCCATATAATTGTGTACATTCCAAAAGGTTGTTAAAAGGTCCAGTTAGAACTTATTGTGAGAACATAACTTGTTTGAATCTTTCAGTGCACATCCTCTCTTGGGTTTGATATCAAGGGTTACTTCTTGGGGAAAAGGTAAGGAGACTTTCTGCTATCCAAACCGGATCTCAAAGGGTCATGATTACCCAACTGTCTTGGGCAGCTGTCGAATTCTTCTTATCAATATTGCTCCCAAGTTTGGAGTAGTGTTTATATCATGTCGATGTACCGTCCCGGCAACTATTGAGCTATTGTGTCGATGACCCAAATCTGTGTTGCAATGACCATTCTGGTGGCTACTGATTTATTTTTCGGTTTTCATGCAAAGATTCAAAAGACTATTTATCATCAACTTAAGCCAGAGACATTAACGAGACTTGTTTGTGCATGTGTATGTTATGCCTTTGTTTTGTTGTATGTTATGGTTGTTCTATGCTTGTGAGCACATTCAGATTACTCACCTGGCTATTCATGCCAGATGCCAAAGATCTATTCTGAGGATGTTGAGTTTGAGCACTAGAATCGTGTCCCAGCTAGGTCCCTTTGGGATGGAGCCCTCATCGCCATAGTTATTCCGATGTGTATTTTGCTGCTAGACTTTGAGGCCTTGTAAGATCAATTATGTACGTATTGTTGCTGCACGGGTAGTGCCACCTTCGCCTCGCTAAGTGTTGTCCCATCAAACCTCTATAGCATGTGTGATGTAATATGTTGTGGTTGTGCTTGATGCTAATTTGCACTATGTATGAAAAGACTCAGATCCATGGGCACGCAGGGCCCATTCAGTCCTCTGAGTTGGGGTGCTACACAAACTAAGAAGACACCTAAGATTTGAGGCTTGCATAAAGTTAAGCATGGAAAACTACAACCGGCAATTAAACAAGTTCATTTGAAATTAGTTAAACAACAAACTTCTTGAATATTTATACAATCTATTCCACATAGAAGTGCGAGCGCACCCAATCGATTCACACCTTCCTTCTCCTCCAACCCGATGAACATGAGTTGCTAGTGTTGTGATGACGGGTTTATCTCTATCCCCTAGATGTAATGGAAGATTGGGTGGTTGGCCTAGTAGCTAGCTCTTTTCTTTGCGGGAAACTTTTGATCTATTCACTTCAATCATGGCAGTACAACGAACATCATAAATAGAAAAGCTTATATCCAGATTCGTAGACTACCTAGCAATGACTACAAGCGCTGAAGCGAGCCGAAGGTGCGTCGCCGTCATCGCCCCTCCCTTGCAGGAGCCGGGCACAAGTTGTTGTAGTATACAGTGGGGAGGTCATCGTGCTAAGGCCCCATAGGACCAATGCACCGGAACAACAACTGCCGCCGATGAAGAGAAGCTTAGATCGGAAGAATCCAACCTGAAGACACAAGAACAAAGACCGGATCCTATCAGATCCACCAAAGACAATTTGAAAGTGCTAGTTATCGACTAGAGGAGGGGGGGGGGGGTGAATAGGCGATTTTTATGAAAGTCTTCAAAACACGGAGGCTTTGAAGACAAACAAGTAAACTGAACCTATATAATAAGCAGCGGAATGAAAACTACACTAGGCAAGCATTAGTCAATCATACAATAAAGTGGAAGCACGAAGACTAACTGCAGCTAGGTTGACAGGATCAGGATGGAAGACAGTACGATGCAAAACAGATATAAGTCTTCACACAGTGATGTCAAATGAATCAGCAAAGCAATGACTTCACGAAGAATAATCAAGAGTAATGAGAGTAGGGATAGAACCAGCTTGCTTGGTGAAGACAAGGATTTGGTAGACCAGCCCAGCTTCTTGACAACCCACATCCGTTAGCGAGCCCGAGATTGAACTCAAGACCGTGTCTTCACCTTATTCCCCTTGAGCTAAGGACACCCAGTCCTCGCCCAATCACTCTGGTAAGTCTTCAAGGTCACTACAAAAAAAAGACACATCCGTGACATTTTGGGCCGAACGAATTTTTTTCTATCATACTTATGACACTTCTATGACGATAATTGTGACAAAACCCGGTATCATCATAGATGTGGTGGGCTCCTACTTCTATAACAAAAAATCATGACAGAAAATGGGCTTTTCATCCTGGGCGGGCTGGAGACACAGCTGCATGACATTCTTTGGGCCATCCATGACGAAAAAAATCGTGGTAGAAGTGAGGGCGAGGAAAATTTCAGGGAGTTCCCGGTTATGGTGGGTGGTCGGGGCCGAAGCGATGCACGCTTTCTCGACACGACGCTGCTGCAGTGCGTAGGCGCTGGCTCTAATCAACCCGAAGCGAGGCGTTGGGCTCTAATCAACCCGAAAGGACAGACTACAAAGTTACGCGCTATCGAACCCGAGCGATCGATCGATGGTTGTTAATCAACCCAATCAAGCGATTCTTCTTCTCATCGCCGCTAATCAAGCCGATCGATGCCGCCTCGATGAACAAGTGAGCGCTGGGGGTGGAGGGGGTGGGGGGTGGATGAATAGTGAGCGGTGGGGTGGATGAACATGACCCCGTGGCGTTGCCTCGATTGAGCCGGTTGGGGCTGGATGAACATGACCCCATGGAGGGCTGGATTAATAGGACGACCCCGTGGAGGGCTGGATGAAAAGTAGACGGTGGAGGGGTGCCCATGGAGGGTGGTTGAACAAGAGTCGTGGAGTAGCACGCGTGGAGGCCGGATGAACAGAGCCCGTGGAGGCCGGAGGAGGTCGACGATGGAAATGAACAGATCCGTGGAGTCCTGCTTTGTGATACGCCACACTTCGGCGAACAGACCCCTGCTTCGACCGTAGCGCCCAACACAAGTCCGCTTCTCCGCTTTTGCGGTACGCCACACCCTCCCGATCAACAGACTTCCTGCTTTGACCGTAGGAGGTCTGCTTCTCCGCTTTGGCGGACGCCGCACTTCTCCCGATGAACAGATCCTGTTTAACGTGGCCGGTCGAACACAAGGCCGCTTCTTCGTTTCGCGGCACGCCAGCCTCGCTTCCATCGTCGCTCCATCCAAGCCTCCCGATGAATACGACGATGCATTCTGTTCGACTCAACCGGTTGGCTTCCCATGAACACGACGACGATGTCAAGCTCCGCTCCGACCCAGCCATGTACACGAGCCCCGCCATACGATGCGCCGAGTAGGCGTCGAGACCTCGCCAGATGTACACATATGTGGCCGATTTTCTTCTTGCACATCGGCCAGACGACGACGTACATGCTACGCGGCGCGCTTACTACGACATGTACGCGCTTACTACTACACGATGTTCTCTACTACGACACGCGGCGCTTTACTACGACACTTTGCGCCGCTTACTCGACAATTATATATGTTGTACGACACGTCACACTGAATGACAACGCCACGCACGCTTTGACCAAGTGGGTCCCGACCGCCGTGCACTTCCTGCGCGCGAAGATGTAATTGGTGGGTCCCAGCAATGTGGGGCGAATCATTTTTCGGACGCACTTCCTTGCATGCGAAGATGTAGCCGGTGGGTCCCAGCAATCAGGGGGGCGAATCATTTTTTTGCTCGGATGCACTTCCTTGCGTACAAAGATGTAGCTAGTGGGTCCCATCAGTCAGGGGGGCGAATCATTTTTTTTGCTTGGACGCACTTCCTTGCATGCGAAGGTGTAGCTGGTGGGTCCCAGCAGTCAGGGGGAAAACGTTTTTTTCGCGAAATATGGTGGCCCGTCCGGTGGGTCCCCGCCGCCGTGGAGTAATAATTATTTTGCGCAGAATAAGGAGGCACTTCCTTGCGCCGCCGTGGACCCAAATTGCCACCTCTCCACATACAAGATTTTCCGATGGAATTCACCTCGACCACGCCGACCACGCCAGACGGAGAGCACCACGGGCGGTGGACGACGGTGATGTTGGGTAACGAGTAATTTCAAAATTTTCCTACGCACATGCAAGATCATGGTGATGCATAGCAACAAGAGGGGAGAGTGTTGTCCACGTACCCACGTAGACCGTAAGAGGAAGCATTATGACAACGCGGTTGATGTAGTCGTATGTCTTCACGATCCGACCGATCCAAGTACCGAACGTACGGCACCTCCGAAGTTCAACACACGCTCACTCGATGACGATCCCCGGACCGATCCAGCAGGTGTCGGGATGAGTTCCACAAGACGACGGCATGGTGATGATGATGATGTTCTACCGACGCAGGGCTTCGCCTAAGCACCACTACGATATGACCGAGGTGGAATATGGTGGAGGGGGGCATCACACACGGCTAAGGAACGATCACGAAGATCAACTTGTGTGTCTAGAGGTGCCCCCCTGCCCCCATATATAAAGGAGCAAGGGGGAGGGGGAGAGGCCGGCCGGCCCTAGGGGGCACGCCAAGGAGGGGGGAGTCCTCCTCCTAGTGGGAGTAGGACTCCCTTCCTAGTCCAACTAGGAAGGAGGAAGGGGAAGGAAAGAGAGGAGAGGAGAGGGAAAGAGGGCCGCCGCCTCCCCTAGTCCACCCGGACTCCCATGGGGGTCCACCTCCGGGATGCTGCCTCTCTCCCTCAGCCCACTAAGGCCCAATACTTCCGGGGTTCCGTAACCTCCCAAGACTCCGGTTTTCTCCAAATCACCCGAACACTTCCGTGTCCGAATATAGTCGTCCAATATATCAATCTTTATGTCTCGACCATTTCGAGACTCCTCGTCATGTCCGTGATCACATCCGGACTCCAAACAACCTTCGGTACATCAAAACTTATAAACTCATAATAAAACTATCATCGTAACGTTAAGCGCATGGACCCTACGGTTCGAGAACTATGTAGACATGACCTAGAACTGCTTCCGTCAATAACCAATAGCGGAACCTCGATGCTCATATTGGCTCCTACATATTCTACGAAGATCTTTATCGGTCAAACCGCATAACAACATACGTTGTTCCCTTTGTCATCGGTATGTTACTTTGCCCGAGATTCGATCTTCGTATCCAATACCTAGTTCAATCTCGCTACGCAAGTCTCTTTACTGCTACATAATGCATCATTCCGTAACTAACTCATTAGCTACATTGCTTGCAAGGCTTATAGTGATGTGCATTACCGAGAGGGCCCAGAGATACCTCTCCGACAATCGGAGTGACAAATCCTAATCTCAAATACGCCAACTCAACATGTACCTTCGAGACACCAGAGAGCTCCTTTATAATCACCCAGCTTATGTTGTTACGCTTTGGTAGCACACAAAGTGTTCCTTCGGTAAACGGGAGTTTCATAATCTCATAACTGTAGGAACTTTGTATAAGTCATGAAGAAAGCAAATAGCAACATACTAAATGATCAAGTGCTAGGCTAACGGAATGGGTCATGTCAATCACATCATTCTCCTAATGATGTGATCCCGTTAATCAAATGACAACACATGTCTATGGTTAGAAACATAACCATCTTTGATTAATGAGCTAGTCAAGTAGAGGCATACTAGTGACATTATGTTTGTCTATGTATTCACACATGTATCATGTTTCCAGGTAATACAATTCTAGCATGAATAATAAACATTTATCATGATATGAGGAAATAAATAATAACTTTATTATTAGCTCTAGGGCATATTTCCTTCAGTCTCCCACTTGCACTAGAGTCAATAATCTAGATTACACAAGAATGATTCTAACACCCATGGAGTCTTGGTGCTGATCATGTTTTGCTCGTGGAAGAGGCTTAGTCAACGGTCTCGCAACATTCAGATTCGTATGTATCTTGCAAATCTCTATGTCTCCCACCGAATTGGTCCCGATGGAATTGAAGCGCCTCTTGATGTGCTTGGTCCTCTTGTGAAATCTGGATTCCTTTGCCAAGGCAATTGCACCAAGATTGTCACGTAAGATCTTCATTGGTCCCGATGCACTAGGTATGACACCTAGATCGGAAATGAACCCTTCATCCGCATTCCTTCATTTGTCGCTCAAGCAGCTATGTACTCCGCTTCTCATGTAGATCCTGCCACGACGCTTTGTTTAGAACCGCACCAACTTACAGCTCCACCGTTTAATAAAAACACGTATCCGGTTTGCAATTTAGAATCGTCCGGATCAGTGTCAAAGCTTGCATCGACGTAACCATTTACGACTAGCTCTTTGTCACCTCCATAAACGAGAAACATATCCTTAGTCCTTTTCAGGTATTTCAGGATGTTCTTGACCGCTGTCCAGTGATCCACTCCTGGATTACTTTGGTACCTACCTGCCAAGCTTATTGCTAAGCATACGCCGTCCGGTACACACCATTGCATACATGATAGAGCCTATGGTCAAGCATAGGAACATCTTTCATTTTCTCTATCTTCATTGTGGTCGGGCATTGAGTCCGACTCAACTTCACACCTTGTAATACATGCAAGAACCCTTTCTTTGCTCGATCCATTTTGAACTTTTTCAAAACTTTATCAAGGTATGTGCTTTGTGAAAGTCCAATTGCCGCCTTGATCTATCTCTATAGATCTTGATGCCCAATATGTAAGCACCTTCACCGAGGTCTTTCATTGAAAAACTTTTATTCAAGTATCCCTTTATGCTATCCAGAATTCTATATCATTTCCAATTAATAATATGTCATCTACATATAATATCGTAAATGCTACAGAGCTCCCACTCACTTTCTTGTAAATACAAACTTCTCCAAAAGTCTCAGATAAAACCATATGCTTTGATCACACTATCAAAGCGCTTATTCCAACTCCGAGATGCTTGCACCAGTCCATAAATGGATCGTTGAGCTTGCACACTTTGTTAGCACCTTTTGGATCGACAAAACCTTCCGTTGCATCATATACAACTCTTCTTCCGTAAATCCATTCAGAATGCAGCTTTGACATCCATTTGCCAAATTTCATAATCATAAAATGCGCAATTGCTAACATGATTCGACAGACTTAAGCATCGCCACGGGTGAGAAAGTCTCATCGTAGTCAACCCCTTGAACTTGTCGAAAACCTTTCACAACAAGTCGAGCTTTGCGACGCTACATTACCATCAGCGTAAGTCTTCTTCTTGAAGATCCATTTATTCTCAATGGCTTGCCGATCATCGGCAAGTCAACCAAAGTCCATACTTTGTTCTCATACATGGATCCCATCTCGCATTTCATGGCTTCAAGCCATTTTGTGAATCTGGGCTCATCATCGCTTCCTCATAGTTCGAGGTTCGCCATGGTCAAGTAACATGACTTCCGTAATAGGATTACCGCACACACTAGTGCGGATCTTACTCGTAGACCCACGAGGTTTAGTAGAAACTTGATCTCAAGTTTCATGATCAATATCATTAGCTTCCTCACTAATTGGTGTAGTTGTCACAAGAACCGGTTCTTGTGATGAACTACTTTCCAATAAGGGAGCAGTACAAGCTACCTCATCAAGTTCTACTTTCCTCCCACTCACTTTTTTCGAGAGAAACTCCTTCTAGAAAGGATCCGAATTTAGCAACGAAAATCTTGCCCTCGATCTATGATAGAAGGTGTACCCAATAATCTCTTTTGGGTATCCTATGAAGACACATTCGATTTGGGTTCGAGCTTATCCGGTTGAAGTTTCTTCACATAAGCATCGCAGCCCCAAACTTTAAGAAACGACAACTTTGGTTTCTTGCCAAACCACAGCTCATAAGGCGCCGCCTCAACGGATTTTGATGGTGCCCTATTTAACGTGAATGCATCCGCCTCTAAAGCATAACCCCAAAACGATAGCGGTAAATCAAGAAGAGACATCATAGATCGCACCATATCTAGTAAAGTACGACATTTACTTTCGACACACCATTTCGCTGTGGTGTTCCGGTGGCGGAGTTGCTAAACTATTCCGCATTGTTTCAAATGTAAACCAAACTCAGAACTCAAATATTCTCCTCCACGATCGATCATAGAAATTTTATTTTCTTGTTACGATGATTTTCCACTTCACTCAAATTCTTTGAACTTTTCAAATGTTTCGATTTGTGTTTCATCAAGTAGATATACCCATATCTCGCTCAAATCATCTGTGAAGGTGAGAAAATAACGATACCCGCCATGAGCCTCAATATTCATTGGACCACATACATCAAGATGTATGATTTCCAATAAATCAGCTTGCTCGCCCATAGTTCCGAGAACGGCATTTCAGTCATCTTGCCCATGAGGCACGGTTCGCAAGTACCAAGTGATTCATAATCAAGTGATTCCAAAAGTCCATCAAGATGGAGTTTCTTCATGCGCTTTACACCGATATGACCTAAACGGCAAGTACACAAATAAGTTGCACTATCATTATCAACTCTGATCTTTTGGCTTCAACATTATGAATATGTGTATCACTACTATCGAGATTCAATAAAATAGACCACTCTTCAAGGGTGCATGACCATAAAAGATATTACTCATATAAATAGAACAACCATTATTCTCTCGATTTAAATGAATAACCGCTCTCATCAAACAAGATCCAGATATAATGTTCATGCTCAACGCCGGCACCAAATAACAATTATTTAGGTCTAAAACTAATCCCGATGGTAGATGTAGAGGTAGCGCGTCGACCGCGATCACATCGACTTTGGAACCATTTCCCACGCGCATCGTCACCTTGTCCTTAGCCAATCTTCGCTAATCCGTAGTCCCTGCTTCGAGTTGCAAATATTAGCAATGTAACCAGATCAAATACCTGTGTACTATCATGAGCATTAGTAAGGTACACATCAATAACATGTATATCACATATACCTTTGTTCACTTTGCCATCCTTCTTATCCGCCAAATACTTGGGGCAGTTCCGCTTCAAAGGTCCAAATCGCTTGCAAGAGAAGCACTCGGCCTCGTGCTTAGGTCCGACTTGGGTTTCTTCTCTTGAGCAGCAACTTGTTTGCTGTTCTTCTTGAAGTTCCCTTCTTCTTCCCTTTGCCCTTTTCTTGAAACTGGTGGTCTTGTTAACCATCAACACTTGATGCTCCTTCTGATTTCTACCTCCGCAGCTTTTAGCATTGTGAAGAGCTCGAATAGTCTTGTCCATCCCTTGCATATTATAGTTCATCACGAAGCTCTTGTAGCTTGGTGGCAATGATTGAAGAATTTCAAATGACACTATCATCGTGAAGATTAACTCCCAGCTTGAATCAAGTGATTATTATACCTGCACATTTTGAGTATGTGTTCACCGACGTAACTATTCTCCTCCATCTTACAACTATAGAACTTATTGGAGACTTCATATCTCTCAATCCGCATTTGCTTGAAATATTAACTTCAACTCCTCGAACATCTCATATGCTCCATGACGCTCAAAACGCCGTTGAAGACCCGGTTCCAAGCCGTAAAGCATGGCACATCGAACTATCGAGTAGTCATCACTTTGCTCGCCAGACGCTCTAACGCCATCGTTGCATGCATCAAGAGCAGTTCGCACCCAGCGGTGCTTCCAGACGTAATTCTTCAGGCAAAGAATGAGGATAATCCTCAAAGACGGACCCAAATCCGTAATTGCTACCATCATCTTTCAACTTAGCTTTCAAGGAACGCATTAAAATTCAACGGAACAACAACACGAGCCATCTATCTACAACAAACATAGACAAGCAAAATACTATCAGTACTAAGTTCATGATAAATTTAAGTTCAATTAATCATATTATTTAAGAACTCCCACTTAGACAAACATCTCTAGTCATCTAAGTGATCACGTGATCCAAATCAACTAAACCATGTCCGATCATCACGTGAGATGGAGTAGTTTCAATGGTGAACATCACTATGTTGATCATATCTACTATATGATTCACGCTCGACCTTTCGGTCTCCGTGTTCCGAGGCCATATCTCAGATATGCTAGGCTCGCAAGTTTAACTCGAGTATTCCGCGGTGCAACTATTTTGCACCCGCTGTATTTGAACGAGAGCCTATCACACCCGATCATCACGCGGTGTCTCAAAGACAAAGAACTTTCGCAATGGTGCATACTGTGGAGAACACTTCTAGATAATTTTAGTGAGAGATCATCTTAAAATGCTACCATCAATCAAAGCAAGATAAGATGCATAAAGGATAAACATCACATGCAATCAATATAAGTGATATGATATGGCCATCATCATCTTGTGCTTGTGATCTCCATCTCCAAGCACCGCCGTGATCACCATCATCACCGGCGCGACACCTTGATCTCCATCGTAGCATCGCTGTCGTTACGCCATCTATTGCTTCTACGACTATCGCTACCGCATTTCATATAATAAAGCGACAACCATATGGCTCTCGCCAGCTGTCGATAACTTCGTTACAAAACATGATCATCTCATACAATAAAATATAGCATCACGCCTTGACCATATCACATCACAACATGCCCTGCAAAAACAAGTTAGACGCCCTCTACTTTGTTGTTGCAAATTTTACGTGGCTGCTACGGGCTGAGCAAGAACCGTTTACCTACACATCAAAACCACAACGATAGTTTGTCAAGTTAGTGATGTTTTAACCTTCGCAAGGACCGGGCGAGCCACACTCGCTTCAACTAAAGTGAGAGAGATAGACACCCACCACCACCTTTAAGCAACGAGTGCTCGAATGGTGAAACCAGTCTCGTAAGCGCACGCGTAATGTCGGTCCGGCCGCTTCATCTCACAATACCGCTGAACCAAAGTATGACATGTCGGTAAGCAAGATGACTTGTATCGCCCACAACTCACTTGTGTTCTACTCGTGCATATGACATCTATGCATAAAACCAGGCTCGGATGCCACCGCTGGGGAACGTAGTAATTTCAAAAATTTCCTACGCACACGCAAGATCATGGTGATGCATAGCAACGAGAGGGAGATTGTTGTCCACGCACTTCATAGACCGTAAGCGGAAGCATTATGACAACGCGTTGATGTAGTCATACGCCTTCACGATCCGACCGATCCAAGCACCGAACGTATGGCACCTCCGAGTTCAGCACACGCTCAGCTCGATGACGATCCCCTGACCCCATCCAAAGATGGTGTCGGGATGAGTTCCACAAGACGACGGTGTGGTGATGATGATGATGTTCTACCGACGCAGGGCTTTGCCTAAGCACCACTACAATATGATCGAGGTGGAATGTGGTGGAGGGGGGCACCGCACACGGCTAAGGAATGATCACGAAGATCAACTTGTGTGTCTAGAGGTGCCCTCTGCCCCCGTATATAAAGGAGCAAGGGGGGAGGCCGGCCGACCCTAGGGGGCACACCAAGGAGGAGGGAGTCCTCCTCCTAGTGGGAGTAGGACTCCCCTTTCCTAGTCCAACTAGGAAGGAGGAAGGGGGAAGGAAAGAGAGGGAGAGGGAGAGGGAAAGAGGGGCCGCGCCCCCTCCCCTAGTCCAATTCGACTCCCATGGGGGCGCGCCACCTCCGGCTGCTGCCTCTCTCTCCCCTCAGCCCACTAAGGCCCAATACTTCCCTGGGTTCCCAGAACCCTCCCAGACTGGTTTTCTCCGAAATCACCCGAACACTTTCGTGTCCAAATATAGTCGTCCAATATATCAATCTTTATGTCTCACCATTTCGAGACTCCTCGCCATGTCCGTGATCACATCCGGGACTCAACAACCTTCAAGACATCAAAACTTATAAACTCATAATAAAACTGCATTGTAACGTTGTTGCGTGGGACCCTACGGTTCGAGAACTATGTAGACATGACCTAGAACTGCTTCCGTCAATAACCAATAGCGGAACCTCGATGCTCATATTAGCTCCTACATATTCTACGAAGATCTTTATCGGTAAAACCGCATAACAACATACGTTGTTCCTTTGTCATCGGTATGTTTACTTGCCCGAGATTCGATCGCCAGATCCAATACCTAGTTCAATCTCGCATCGCAAGTCTCTTTACTCGCTTACATAATGCATCATTCCATAACTAACTCATTAGCTACATTGCTTGCAAGGCTTATAGTGATGTGCATTACCGAGAGGGCCCAGAGATACCTCTCCAACAATCGGAGTGACAAATCCTAATCTCAAATACGCCAACTCAACATGTACCTTCGGAGACACCAGAGAGCTCCTTTATAATCACCCAGCATTGCTAGACGTTTGGTAGCACACAAAGTGTTCCTCCGTAAACGGAGTTGCATAATCTCATAGTTGTAGGAACTTTATATATGTCCTGAAGAAAGCAATAGCAACATACTAAACGATCAAGTGCTAGGCTGACGGAATGGGTCAAGTCAATCACATCATTCTCCTAATGATGTGATCCCTTTAATCAAATGACAACACATGTCTATGGTTCGGAAACATAACCATCTTTGATTAATGAGCTAGTCAAGTAGAGGCATACTAGTGACATTATGTTTGTCTATGTATTCACACATGTATCATGTTTCCGGGTAATACAATTCTAGCATGAATAATAAACATTTATCATGATATGAGGAAATAAATAATAACTTTATTGCCTCTAGGGCATATTTCCTTCAAAGCAGGCCTAGGAAGGGATGACGCGAGCCGGGAAGACGCTGGCAAAGGAAGCCCGCGAGAGGAGTACGAGGGTTCACCGTTCGATCAAGGTGTGAGGCTACCGCCGCCGCAGGCCTCAAGCTAGTGGGAATAGTAGGGGTGTTGAGGCCTCCGGCAAAGACAGCCGGCCACGGAGGTAGGAGCATGCGGCACGACCGGGCGCGCTTTGGGCGGCCGGAGCAAGAAGACCAGAGGTTGAAGAAGCACTACGGCCGCTGGATGGACATCGACGGTCACCGGAGCTAGAATCGTTCATATTGACTAAGTTGACAAAGCCCTCCGTCCCCGTCAACTTAATAGGCCCACAAGTTAGCCTCCCACCAAGGTGGGTCCCAGCTAGACGGGGGAGTATTCATTTTTTGTGTGTAATAAGGAGGCACTTCCGGTGGGTCCGAGGTGACAACGGGGGAATGTTTTTTCACAAATACAAGGTTCGTCCGGTGGGTCCCAAAGCAGTCAAGGGAAACGTTTTTTGCAAAATACTGTGGCCCGTCTGTGGGTCCCGCTATCGTGGAGGAATAATTGTTTTCCGCGTAATAAGAAGGCACTTCTTATGGCGGCTGCCGTGGACCCACCGCCGCCTCTCCACGCACAAGATTTCTTCCGATGGAAGTCGGTCGTTGACCACATTGACCACGCCACGCCGAGAGCACCACAGCGGTGGACGACGGCGAGGCCTAGGAAGGGGACGACACGGAGCCGGGGAATACACGTCAGTGGATGCCCACGCGGAGAGGAGTACGAGCGTTCACTGGTTCGGCTGCGGTGTGAGGCTGCCATCGCCGCAGAATAACAGGGGGTGTGGGTGAGTGGAGGGATGGCCTGGCCAGTGGTGGGAGTAGTAAGGGGGCGGTGAGGTCTCCGCGGTAGCACAACCAACCATGGGAGGCAAGAGCAGGCGGCACGACCGGCGCTGCTTTGGGCGGCTGGTGCAAGAAGAAGCACTATGGCCGTTGGATGGACATCATACGGTCACTAGAGTATTGACTAAGTTGACAAAGCCCTCCGTCCCCATCAACTTAGTAGGCCCACAAGTCAGCCCAACAATATGGTGGGTCCCAGCTAGCAGGGGGTATTCATTTTTTTGGGCGTAATAAGGAGGCACTTCCTTGCGTGCGAAGATATAGTTGCTGGGTCTGACCTGTCAGGGGGGGAACGTTTTTTTCATGAAATACAGAGTCCCTTCCTGTGGGTCCTAGCTGTCAGGTGGAGGAATCATTATTTTGCGCGTAATAAGGAGGCATTTCCTTGCGTGCGGCCTTGGACCCAGCTGTCAGCCTCTCCACATACAGTCCGCTTCCGATGGATGTCGTTCATTGACCACGTTGACCAGGCCGCAGCGAGAGCACTAGGGCGGTGGACGACGGCGAGGCCTAGGAAGGGAACGGCACGGAGCCAGGGAATACTCGGCAGTTGTTTCCCACACGGAGGAGTACGAGGGTTTACTGGTTCGTTTGCCGTCCCTGGAGAATAACATCATGTGTGGGTGAGTAGAGGGATGGCTAGGCTAGCGATGGGAGTATGGTGGGGCCGTGAGGCTCGGTGGGCAAGATAGCCGTCCGCTGGAGGAGGGAGCAGCAGCCTACCGGGCGCTTGTTTGAGCGGCCGGAGCATGAAGAGCAGAGATTGAAGAAGATGACAGCCGTTGGATGGACATCCAACACCAACGCTTCTTGTGTGTTGACTAAGTTGACAGTATGCTATGCAAAGGCCAACCTTTTTTATGAAAGCATACGCACAACCCGTAGTAGGCGCACAAGTCAGCCTCAAATCTATGGAAAACAAAGATACAACCCATCTGCCATTATTTCTAATAATGTACATCCCATTTGCTAATTCTTAAGAATTTTTGGATCCCATCTTCTTTTGTTAGCATTTCACCCCATATTGTGGCCACGGTTAAAAAGTATACGAAATTTTGCATATTTCAAAAGGGTCAACTGCTTTTAATCCGTAAATATTGATTCACATTCAAACTATTTTGAAAAATAATTTATATAAATATAAAATCCAAATAATTGTCCACGCTTAAAATCAATGGAATTTAAAATCTTGTAATGAAAAAAAAATTGAAACTAATTCCCGGTTTGATGTGTTTTAAAATGTACAACCCATTTCGGGCAAACCAAATGAAACTCTCGTCGCCTTGAAAGATTTGCAGCCAAAGAAGGCCGATAAAGCAAGTAGGTCTTGTTTGGGTATTTTTTAAAAAAGAACTGGCTAGCCATTTCAAAGAAGAAAAAACACAACTGGCTCATGATGCGTAAACATAAATAAAACCCTCGCTAGACGGGCCACAACCCTCGCGACAGCCCCGTTGTTACCTCCGATCCGTCGCTAAAACTAGTATAAATAACAACCGCTTGTTCCTAAAAAATTGCGCACCTGTCGGGTCCCGTGTCACCGTCAGTGTAATTCTCTCGCATCGACCACGTTGACAATGGCGTGAGCCCCGATGTCCAACCATTAGGAGGAACCATATTTTGGGCTTGTAATATAGAGGCACTTGCTTGCGATCGCCATGATGTCGGTGCGCCTCATCGCATCATCCTTCCACATACAAATATCTCCTTGTTCCTCTCGGTTGTTGACGACGTTGACAATGCAAGAGGGCAGCGCACCAGGCACGGCGACCGAACCGAGGCCGCAAGGTGGAGGACGACGGCGAGGCCTCGGACAGAACGAACAGGAGCCGTGGAAGATGCACCGGTCCAGTCGCAGGCAGAGGAGAGTACGAGGGTTGATTGGTTCGGGCGCGGGTGCCTGTTGGGGCTGACGTCGCCGGAGAATAACAGGACGTGCGGGGGAATAGAGGGAGGGTGTCGTTGTCAAAACCGGCGGATCTCGGTAGGGGTCCCAATCGCAGGCCTAGGCGGATGGTAACAAGAGACGAGGGACACAATGTTTTTACCAGGTTCGCCCTCTCGATGGAGGTAAAACCCTATGTCCCGCTTGATTAATATTGATGATATGGGTAGTACAAGAGTAGATCTACCACGAGATCAAGGAGGCTAAACCCTAGAATCTAGCCTATGGTATGATTGTTGAGATGTAATGCTCGTTCCCACGGACTAAGGCCCTTCGGTTTATATAGACACCGTGAGGCTAGGGTTACACAGTAGTCGGTTACAATGGTAGGAGATCTACATATCCAGATTGCCAAGCTTGCCTTCCACGCCAAGGAAAGTACCTTCCTGACACGAGCCTGAGTCTTCAATCTTCTATCTTCGTAGTCCGGGAGTCCGCGGATATTGATAGTCCGCTGTCCGACACCCCTAGTCCAGACTCCTCAAGAGCTCCTCGAACCAGTCTTCAATGACGATAAGTCCGTGTGCATAATGTTCGCATTGCAAGGCGGGTTCCTCCTTGAATAATCCGGAGAAGATAATGAACACCGTAATAGTGTCCGCTCGCAAAATAAATTCCATGTTCCACCGTAGAGAGAATAAAATATACAGTTAGCTCAATCTGCTGACTTATTATGTGGCGTGACATCACGCCACAGCCAAGCCCTCGTTTGAATCGCTTTTACTATTCCACCTCAAAGACGCTTAGCGGCGGTTTCCTTGGCACGTCTTGTCGAAGCAGAGATCGTGTTTCCCTTTATTCCGAGATCCTCATCAATACGTGCATGGGTAACCCAACCGTTCCCGTCGCCATGCCTCCTCTATTGAAGGGGAATCCTAAACGGTCACGGAGACGGCCCTTGGTATTTCTTCCCTTTATAAGAGGACCAAGGCCTGTCCTGTTTTTCAATCCCAAGATCGAATCTTTCCTCCGCCCCGCCCAACACCTAGAGCTTCAGATTCGAGCGCCGGATCCTCAACAATGTCCGCCCGACCTCCAGTGGTCGGTGGATGCCCTCCTCCATCACGGAGGAGGACATATTGAAGTTGCGTGAGGCCAAGCACCGCCCACGGTTTCAGACAGGTTGCTCGCCCTGTGGCAGGCCGTGCCAGCCCCGAGCCCGCGAATACGCTGCCAGATCTCACCTCCGCCGGGGATTAGGCTTCCGACGGATCCCTTCGTGAGAGGGCTCCTGCTCTACTACGGGCTGGATTTCTACGACTTGGCTCCGAGTCCATCCTCCACATCTCCGCATTTATTATTGTTCATGAAGCCTTCCTCCGCCATCCCCACTTCGCCTATGGCTGAAAACCTTTAAGGTGGAGCCAAGATGATCGGGGCGCTAAGCGAGTGCGGCGGGTGACTATAAGCAAGAAGGTCGATGCCCTGCGGCTCAAGGTTCCTTCCAAGAGGAACTGGATTGTGGCAGCAGGAGTGGTTTTACATCATCGCCCAAGGCAGCAAGCAAAGCCGCCGCCTCATTCCGCCCGGACCTCCACGGCAACCGATGTCGTGGGTCAACCAAGGCTCAACTGGGGCCATTCAAGACGCGCTTTTACCGCAGGGCGGATTCGAGACCTCCAAACGAGGGAGATCGACCTGATCAAGGTGATGCAGTGTTATGCCAATCGTGCATCTTCCGCCTCGCAAACATCGCCCTTCCGCCTATGGGAGTACAACTGGAGGGACCTCGATTCTCCAACATTTTATGGGTGCGCCACCCACGGAGATGTACAAGCTGTTCTTCTGACCGCAGTGGCGGTCCGGATTTGGCCGAGGACGCAGCCTTTGCCGCGATCGCCGGATACTGTAAATAGCTCGAGTCCGACATTCTGCTTTGTATGCCTTTAAAAGTTCGCCTCGACCCATTGTTCTCTACAGGAATGGGTGGCGCGATCAAGGCTGATAGGTGTCCGCCCTCCCAGAGACCGCGACCGAGCCCGTGGCTGGTCGAATGTTGGAGGTTGCACCCACGAGGGGGGGCGGCGGGGAAATAAAGGAGCTAATACTTTGCCCGAGGCATCAAGAGGAGGGAACCAAGAACCCTCCTTCAAAGGGAAGAGGACCGCCCAAGATCCGGAGGCCAAAGCCCTAAGCGTGGAAGAAATCTCACCGGGGTCCGCGTCCGAGAGAATCCAACGCGCAATCATCGCCAAGGACCAGCTTTCCAACGAGCCGTAAGTATAAAAGAGGAAGTTAATTAATAAAGAAGTACCTTCATTTGTGCTTCAGAGGTAATCAACTATTTATTTCGCAGCTCGATCTCGCAACCTTCTCGATGAGTTCATCTTCGGGGACCTTCTTCCCGAGATGATGGAGAGCGACACGCCCGCTCGCAAAGGCCGCCAGATGAGGCAAAGCGAGCCTCAAGTGTCGCCACGGAGGGCGCCCCGAGTCCGGAGGGGCCGAGAGTTCGCACCCACCGAGTCCGCCCGAGAACTCAAGAGTCTCGCTGAGAGGGCGCCCATTTTAAGATCACCATGCGCATGCGATGGTGATTGAAGGATTTCGTTCACCGAAAGCGGATTATGTAATGCCGCCATGAGCTTGTCAAGGGATTTGAAGTATGCGAAAATGGTGCACCCTTTGTCTTTTAACAGCTTTTGCATATAAAAATGCGCTCAGATAGATAGTAGCCCCGAGACTCGGGTAGGTTGTCGGCAACGATAGTGTACCGAGGATCGAAATCTAATGAATTGAAATCGCTGCTCCTATGCAGTGGCGGATGGTCCGGGGCTAGCCGGATTAGTGAGTTTGCCGAGCTAGCTCGGCAACTTGACGGGCGTATGAGGACATCGCACTTGTCAACAAAGCGCATTTGACGAGTCGCAAGGTAAAATAGTTCTCCGCAACCGCTTATTGAGTGGGTCAAAGCCCGCCTCGATACGTTATATGTCGTTTATACGCATGGTGCTGTTGTGGAGAACCTTCGGCCAAACTTGCTCTAGCTAAGGAGCAAGCCCGGAAGGAGTGACGCTGCTGCCTCAAGGGCGGCCGAGGAGTTGAAAGTCGAAAAGGCGCGACCGCCTAAGTAGGCGGAGGTGGCCGAATTGGCCGCGGAAAGTAAAGGATGCTACCGACCGCAATGAGGCTCTTGAAAAGGAGCGGTTATCTCGAGCGGAAGACCTTAAGAAGGCCACCGCCGGTTAAGGATGCCCGCCCGCAATGCGGGCTATGAAGGAGGAGCTGCGCCAAGCCGAGAAATCGCGCTAGCAAGCCTTTTCTCGAAGCGCCACCGGTTTATGGATGCCAAGTATGCTCAATTTGAGCGGCCGTGGAGTTCGGAGGATCCAGATATGGACTTGGTTGCGAAAAGCGGCCGATGCCAGTAAGCACTTCCGGAGCTGGGGATCACGAGATGGAAGAGTTATATTGGTCTCAATTCCACAGTCCGGATCGCCTTCTTCCGCCGACGGACAGGTTGGCCAAATGGGCCGAACTAAATAGATCTGTCTGACCGCCATGATCGACATCGTGGCCCATGTCCGCCGAGAGGTCCAAGGCGACGAGCTACTTCGCCCATCGCAGCAATTCCTTTGGGCGGTGCCGCATATCAAGGAGATGAAACGGTCGGCTCGCATCGAGGGCGCCATGGATGGCTCGCCCGTGAAGGCGCAGTGTCCGGAGATGGACGCCACCGCTGTTGCCGCCAGGTTCGATGGAAACCGCTTCCCGCCGAGCATTATTTCGGGAAGTTATGCGTGGCGCCGGTAATAGAGTCGCAGTGCTCAAAAATGTAACATTCAATTGAACGATTAACTTGTAGATCAATGATTATAGTATGAATGCTTTTATACTTGTGCTTCCAAGTAGTAAAACTTCTCCGTATGCGGCCGCTTACGATACTTGTGTATAACCCGAAGATGCAGCTGCTTCAGCCCCTCGCACAAGGTGCCGGGTGTTCGCAAAATAGCGCTTTTCACACTTAATCCGGACGCCTCGGTCCTGTTATAAGGAGGTGGTAGCATAGCTTAACGAGGCAATCCGGACTATAATGCTTTATCTCTTTCACTTAGCCAATGGAGTCGAGGGTGGGGCTACGATATAGCCCTCGATGACACCGCACATCTCCGGATTCAAAAGCGATGTGCCTCGATCGAAACGGTCCTTCGCAAAGCGGGAATTCTAAACATTCCGATAGTCGATCGAGTGGTCGACTGACTCTCGCTATATCATGACAAAGCCGCTTTCATCGAGGTGCTCGCCAAATTAACTGGGCACAATCGCAGAGTTCTCCGGTGCCGCTAGCCGATGATACGGAACGAAGGCAGCGAAACACGGAGCCGCAAACCCAACATTTGACCAAAGACATGATTCGAGCTGATGCATATAATGCCTAACTCGAGACGCCGAACATTCCCGAAGGTGTTCGGGACTTTATAATAATGGGCAGAATTATGCCCTAAGCCCCTAGTGTCCGTGCACGGGCATGGTCTTCGACGCGCCGATGCTAAAGGCCAGTTCGCTGGCTATAGGAAGAAGCGAAGGAGAGTAACAACAAGAGACAATGATAAAGAGGTTCACGCAGGTCTTAATCAAAAGAATCCTTGCAACGGGTCCTATCGCACGCCTCGCTACCGTGTCTCCGCGGCGCCATTATCCTCGATGGGTAAGCACGTTGTTCATCTCAGAAAGAGAGGAACGTTAGTTTTAGAAACAGTTCGCAAAAAAATATGCAAAAGAATAAATATAAATAATTAAAGCAAGGTTTATATGAAACCGCTGGTCACCAGCGCGCAGCCCCGTGAAGGGTATGCGCTAGGGAGCCCTAGCCCGCCGAGTCCGGATTCGTTTATCCGAGTCCGGGTCTTTAAGTGACCTCGTGACCAAATGGCGCCATGTGGACCGGCATCTTGAGTGTAAGAGACGCGTAATGCGGTATGCCATTGAAGCGATAAAAGCCTTTCGCCCCAACAAAGGCTTGATATTCACTTTAAATGGGACGATATGGAAAATTAATTTTTCATGTCGAAAGTTGTTCGCGATCCAACACGACTTCTAGTAATATCGACTGCGCACTTGGCATAAGGGCCTCGCGCCACCCTTTGAAGGAAGTGCGGCTGTGTCGAATTTTGGTAGGGTCTATCCCCATCCGACGGATTGTGTTTGAATATAGCAGGTTTAAGTCACCGCCCGCCTATTAGGACGCTTAGAATTGTAATCCGCCTATGATCGGATTCAATATCGGGAGTCCGCCCCTGCTTCAACGCTTCGAGTAGTCCATGTGGTCGAAAGTGATTGGTTTTGATATCCAATCTCTATGGTTTGTCGGGTTGGACCGCAAGCTCTTTTTTAGAAAGTGCCGCACTGTTTTTCCGTGTCCTCACATGAAGTGAGCTTACCGCTTGACCCTTTGTGGGAAAGTCTTTGTTTTCCGCGTTCGCCGGCGGGTTTATCTTCTTCGCTGACGATCGAGCCCCTTTGTGTTCGGGCGCTTAATCGGCCGGACTGTTTGAAAACCCAACAATCCCTCGTGGGTGTGATTTATGGCCTTCCGGGGTACCGTGGATTTGACATATCCGACCCGTAATTTTATGTAGGTTAGATGTTCGTCACCGCTATCCTTGAGGGGCTGAGTTTTATGATTGGGCCATGAAGCTTTTGAATCCGCGTTAATCGCCGTGTTTTTTGGCTTTGTTTTTATTCCGCGCTGCTCCTTTCGCTACCGTGATTTTCCGCTTCCATCTCTTATCTCGATGTACTTGGGTCGCTAGTGCCGCTTCTTGCTAGCTACCTATCCTCTCCGCATGTAAGCGGTCATGAGGCTTGTTAATGCGCCATTGTCCCTCGCTTTCTTCGACCGAGGTGCTCGGCAAGCCATTCATCTTGACATTGTGCTTGAAAGCTGCTAAGGCTTCAGCCGTCCGGACAATGACTATTTGGTTCTTTTTGGTAAGAAACCTGCTCTGCATCTCATACCGACTCTCCGGCTGTTGAGTTATATGACTTAAATCATCTCAGATCCGGAGGACGGACATAGGTCCCTTGAAAATTTGTTTCTAAACGCCTCGAGCTCTTCCCAACTTCCAACAAGAGTTTTCGGGAGGCTTTTGAGCCAATGACGGCTGGCCTTTGAGCTTGAGGGGTAGATATTTTATGGCGTGAGATCGCCTCCTCCGCCATATGTATATGCAGATATAATCTTCTATCCGCATCTGTGGTCTGTTGTTCCATCGAGGCCTCTATGTTTATGGGTTTAAACCCTGCTGGGAATTATGATCCAACACCTCGCTTGAAACATAGTGGTGTGCGCCTCAGACTTGTATGTGCCGCTATCGCTTGGACACTTGACGTGTTGCTTTGCCTCTTGGGGCTTTTTGGGTCCAGATGGACCTGGCCGGGCCATTGACGTGGGGGCTCTATGGCCTCCTCGTCAATTCTCGAAGCAGCTTATGCTTTGGGTAGTTTCTTCGATTTGTGGCCATTGCAGATTTATCCATGGGTTTTGAGTACTTTACTCCATCTTATTCGAGCGTGTCTTCCGCTGTTTCGAAGCTTCCGCTTCCTTCTTCAGCTTCTTGTCAGAAGCGATGAGCCCGCGCTTAAAAAGCTCTTGTTCGACGGGTCCTCAAGCGTGACGAAGTTCGCTGCCATTGAGGCTTGTTTCGCCTTCGAGGGAGGTATATAGTTATGATCCTCAACCTTTTCGCCCCGCCGCCTTTCGTGAGGGCTTGCTTCTACATCCTCCCCGCTACCGAGTCTTGCCGGAGGGGTTGTCTTCGCACTTTCGGGTATTGTTGTTTCCTCGTGCCGAATCTATATTCTTGCCGTGGCAGGATTTAGAGCGGCGCCACCGACGCCGCGCTTGGGTTGCTTTTAAAGAGTCTGCCTCCGCTTCTTCTTCGCCATCCCTTCTTTTGGGGTGTCCACCATGTATACGCTATATGACGAGGTGGCCTTCCAAAGGCTCGTAGGCGCTGGTTCCTGCTCGCTCCCCGATCGCCGTCCATAGCGCTGATGTCTTCGAGCCGTAGTCTAGCATGTCGGCTAAGTCCTCGACAGGGCTACAAAGTGGGTGGTGGGTGGGCTCAATTTCTTCATCGTCCGGTCTCCAACCATCCCGCCGCAGTCCGCCAGACTTCTTCGAGAGCGAGAGATGCTTCAACGATTCAGATATCGCCAAAAGGCGAAGGCCGAAGATGTCCGCGCGGTGAATTCCATAACCGCGCCAATACGGATTAATTGGTAGGGCGCGGAGGCTCGGAGTCCGCGAGGAGTCCGGCCGGAATCACGAAGTTTCGCAGGGACAAGATTGGTATTCGCTCCATCGCCGGGATGTTGAAGCCCCTGTGGCGCGCTTATCCACCGTCCTCGATATGGGCAATCGCTCCGCCAGTGGCCAAGCGATCCGAAAAGGGCCACCAAAGCACCGTCCGGCGCAGAGCCAGATCATGCCCATCGCCACAAAGGCGGGCGCGCTTGGTCGTGGGCTCGAGTCCGCCGAAGATCAAGTCTCCACGGCCATCGCCGTGAAGTTTAAGCTCAACCGACTCGACGCCAGGGCGAAGCTTTTGATCTCGCTCTAGATGGCCAAGAGAATTGCCCGCAGGCAAAGCCACCGGTCGACGAAGATCTCGCCCAGGAGAAAAGTCTCACCGGACAGCGTTGATGGTTGAAGATGCCATCGAGCCTATCGGTGACGGCACACGCAGGAACTCTCAATGAAAGCACCAATGTCGGTGTCAAACCGCGGATCTCGGTAGGGGGTCCCTAACTGCAAGCGCCTAGGCGGATGGTAACAAGAGACGAGGGACATAATGTTTTACCTGTGTTCGGCCCTCTCGATGGAGGTAAAACCCACGCCCCGCTTGATTAATATTGATGATATGGGTAGTACAAGAGTAGATCTACCACGAGATCAAGGAGGCTAAACCCTAGAAGCTAGCCTATGGTATGATTGTTGAGATGTATGTTCGCCCTATAGATTCAAGGCCCTCCGCTTATATAGACACCGGAGAGGCTAGGGTTACACAGTAGTCGGTTACAATGGTAGGAGATCTACATATCCGTATTGCCAAGCTTGCCTTCCACGCCAAGGAAAGTACCTTCCGGACACGAGCCGGAGTCTTCAATCTTCTATCTTCGTAGTCTGGGAGTCCGGCGGATATTGATAGTCCGGCTGTCCGGACACCACCTAGTCCAGGACTCCCTCAGAGGGACTGGCCAACATTGGTGGGTACGTACGGTAGGGCGGCGGAGGCGCAGCCAGCCATGGGAGGCAGGAGCAGGCAGAGCCGACGGGGTGGTTTGGTTTGGGCGGCTGGAGGAAGAAGAAGACAAGAGATAGAAGATACACGACAGATGTTGGATGTCAATCCAACGGCTGGTAGGCAGGATTGTTTGTTGACTGGCTAGTAAGTCGAAACCACCTTGGATAGGCTATTTCCTCGCGGGTCCCAAATGTCAGAATCCAAATTTTTCACGGTCATGCAGCCTTTCCTATGAAAATTTACAGCCCATTTGATGTGCTAGTTCAAATAAGTTTGTGGGTGCCGGTGGGGCTAATCACTTGGCTTCAGAATGCACAAAGGAGCTCAAGCAGCCAAGAGAGTGATGTTATTTCCTTGGTTGGGATTTGTTACAATATTTCACTCTAAATTAAACGAATGGCAAGCCATTTGCCTTGTTTCAAAGAAAATACGACAGTCACAACCGAGTTGAAAAGGGCAGGAACATGTAACTCCAGCTTACAAACTGTAGAAAAGCACGAGGGTTAATTTTTCATCAGGTTTACAAAAAAAACCAGGTTGAAAAGGGCAACAACATCTAACTCCAGCACTGTTTTCGATAGTCATAGTCAAATGGATCGGTCAGGTCCATACAATGAACATCCTGGGTCATAAAATTTACTGGATTATGACCACAATATGTTGTAAATAGAAGCCCGACACGCTCGTAAGCTCTTTGCCCACCGAAACTCCTTTTTTGCTCTTCGACATACCCACCACAAAACCATGTCGCTGATAATCTTAAGCCCGATGGACAATAGTAACCTCGATTCAGCAGAAGAATGTGACAAATCTAGTGTTTGCACGGTTGGCTACATACCGTTCTAGCGTTATTATCTTCAATCGAATCTCATGAGAAGTGAGAAAATCCTGATGCTTACTTAATCCACCGATCGGTTATAACTTTCTTACCCCGGCCCTATTGCCTAAATAGACATGAAGATTGAAAACAGCTAAGGTCTAAAAGAAGAGTGTCGAAGAGCAACAACCGAACGGTTAATTTAGTACACTATATGCGGCTTCCAATGTGTGAAATTATCACCTTTATATACAACTTCTCCGCATATGGAAAGCATTGCATCAAGCCAATAATCTTGTTCAGATAAAAACTATTCATTTGGATATATAAGATCTTGATAGACTCCAACACCATTGATAGGCCATCCATGGAGAAACTCTTCATTGAGCATAGAACATAATATTAGTACAAAATGTGTACTCCAAGATGATATATAACTTATGCGCATAAATTTAAAATGCAGCTTATGGTTACAAGTGTAGATGATAATATAAAGTACCTGAAGAACTATGGAGCCAAACACCATATTGAAATGAGCACAGAGATCATGTATTACACCCAAGGTCTCCAGTTTAGGCGCAGAGAGGACGGTTATTTGCAACGGTGAATAACTAGAATCAAGGATCAACCTTGAAGTGAAGGGCATCTTGATGATGAGCTGCCTTCCGTCAAAAGAAATTCCAATTTACAAGGTTAGGCGATTTTATTTGGAGACAACCGATTCTAATCTGGAAAATAAGCACCAAGCACCTGTAGGGGCAACTAGAGGGATGATGCTGCAATGAGGCCTCCGATATACTAACCCGCACAAGTGAAAGTTTCTTGAGAAATGGGAGTCGAAGGTTTAGTACCGATTGTCCGTAGGTAGCACAAAGGCAAAGGTGGCGTGTGTGGAGAGAGGAGAAAACCGCGAGATGGACATCGTGTTGAGGGCACAAGTTCATGGCGCTCGATATGTGGTATGTGATTTCAGGGAATAGTACAACTCAAGCAACTGTAGTTTTGTGAATTCGTGGGATTTCAGCCAAAGGCCCACTGCAGGTGGCATGGTATGCTTGCTCGTAGCATGACGGATGCAGAGGCTTTGAACAGAGCCCCGTGGGAGGAGATGATGGCTCTGGGATTTCAAAATCATCAAGAGAGATAGCCGACGACAATGAGATTAAGGGTCACGACACGCCATAGAGGGCCACCGAATTGAGAGGACTTAAAAGGCAAGAATCCTTGGTGGGGAGAAGCGAGATGATCTCCTAAGGACGGCGGCTCTGGAGATCATCGATGCAGTCCACCCGAGATTCTACGGTTCCCGATCCGGTGGGGCGGGTTGTTGCTTCTCTCAAGGCAAAGGGTGAGGGATCTACAACAAAGTCAGCCACAAGGGAGCCTCATTTTCTTGGCTACTGGGTCACCGACCCATTTTCCTCGAGAGCGCCAAGCACATGCTCACTTAATTTGAGCAGAGTAACTAATGCCGAGCCTAGTTGTAGAAAAGTAGTGAAGAAGAAGGAGCTGGGGTTTTCAGAGGAGTGAGGAAGAAGGGAGCTAGGGTTTTTGTAGGAGTGAGGTGAGGAATTTGGTGGTACGAGGAGCGAGCTGATGTGAGGTGGGTGGGAGCGAGGAGGAAGAAGAGCACCCATGTTTTTTTTGGGGGGTGTAAAAGGGTGTGGGTAGCGCCTCATTCAAGAAATATATGGGCTTTTGAATCGATTTTACTATTTACTAGTGTGGATGGGCTGTTTTGTCTTGGGCCCAGAGAAACAATTACTACTAGTACAAAGGAGACACTCTACACCTACCTAGAAAAACAATTACTACTAGTACAAAGGAGACACTCTACCGCTTCGCCCTCCTAGGTCATTGAAATGTCTCCCTACCACTACAAAAAATACACTTCCGTGATGATACGCGTTTGTCACAAGAGGTCGCGTTTTTGTCATGCATGTACATCCATGACAAATTTATGATGTAATCAAGATAGTCATACTGCGGCCGTCAGAGAAGTGTTCCATGACATTACCAAAATTATCATCACGAAGTGTCCACTTCCATGACGATAAATCGCGCCACGTAAGTGCTTTCGCCAAGGGTGACCGACATGTGACATCCACCATAACGGAATGCCGTTGCTTATCGTGTCGGGTTTTGATCCGATAACCCGCTAATGCCCCGACCAATGGGGATTTTCCACGTAAAATCATCATTGGTCGGAGGAAACACGGTCACTCATTGTTGGGACAGATGTCATCCACTCATTGGACAAAAGGCGCCTATGATACGTCAACACGTGGCACGGTCCATTCCTGTGAAAAGGCCGGCCTGTTTGACTTGGTCAAAAGGTGATGGGCCGGCCCATGGAAAGCCTGTTAACGGCCTGTTCACATATAGCCCATTTACAGCCCGCTAACCCAAGGCGCCAAGCACGCCTATCCGAATTAGGCCCAAGAGCGCCATCCGGCCATCCAATATGATTCCAGCCCATTTTCACTTCTAGCCCATGTATGTCCCATGACGCCTTTTCGCCCATATGAGGCCCTATGTAACTCTTGGCCTATTAACGCCCGTGGTGAACCGCCCGCAATGAACAAAGGTATTACTTTAGACCCATTAACGCTTCAGGTGAAATCGCCCGTAATGAATAGTGTATCACTTTATACCCATTAAGGGCCATTATTCAGCTTGGGCCGCTTCACCCATGTTATCTTTCGACCTTCTCGAGCCCATTTATTCTGGGCTCATTTGTAGCATTCCGCTACTTACGCTCACATCGCTATTTTCTTCTTAGGGCCAAATTCAGCCCGTCTATATACCGCCCGCTTAGGTCCATTAGTCCGCTGGGCCATTTTCATAGCATCACCAACACGACCTATTTACAGCCCGTTATGGTCACCAATAAACGCATTTATTTCCATTATAGGTCTGCCTATGGCCCATTAAAGGCCAAGACAAGACCCATAAATGAGTCGGGCGCCCATGGATCCCAAGCGGACGAGAAGGCCCATGGACATCGCGAGACGAGAAGGTCCATGGATCCTATGAGACGAGAAGGCCCATGGATCCTATGAGACGAAGGCCCATGGATCCTATGAGACGAAGGCCCATGGCTCGGGCGAAGTTGGCCCCGCTTGAACGATATAGCATATTCAAAGAATTATCCTACTCAATACTATCACCTCTAAAAAGCATACACTATACAACAAAGAGATCAAGGCATAGAAAGGTAGAATAATCCTCGCACTATACAATAAAGAAATTACAACGATTATACCCACTGGGCATTATGGTACTAAGATGTGATAATAAAGCATACACAAACAGCAAATTGCATACACCGGGCAACACGACCCATACATCATGGACGCAAGATCAACTTAACTCCATTTGAACTATAATCTCTTCGTAAAATAGGATTGGCCGGATTCAGATAGCACAAATTTCAGTCCGCAAAATCTCCAATTCCTTCATGGTTACCTCGGTGTCTTGTTTCATTTTTTGACTCGTGATCTAATACCGCATGTCCAGCCTCAACTTGTTGATTATATCGCTCACAATCATGTACACGCTGTCTTGCCACCTCTAGTCGATGCTCGAGAACATCAAAGACATTCCAATTCCAATCCATAATCATTCGGTAACAGCCATGCCGCTGCTCGCAGCAGATTTTGTGTTGATGTCACTTCATCCCGAAATGTTTCGTAAGTACACATGACTAGGGCAAAATATAGTTACAACAAAGGAAGGAACAAGACACTATTTTGTACTACATGGCAAAACAGACTAACAATAATGTTACACATCACTTTCACAAAAAAATGTTACACATCATGAAGCACAAGTAGGTGATATTTTAAAATTATAAAAGATAGTCCGTGCAGCCAAACATACGTAAATCCTCTTAGCTCACCAGAGGAGCATGATGTTGGTGCCCAATCGAAAACACGCATAAGTTACAAATTTAGACAACACATTATGATAAGTAAGCAAGCAAATGGCCATTCAGACTTCAATTAAAGTCTTAGGGAGCATAATGAACAGCAGAGGGTTTCATACAAACATACTACAACAGGCAAAACTATGCAATCATTAACATAGTATAAACTAGATTGTGAGCCTCATGCAATAATAGTTGGTTAATAGACTTCAAAGCTTCAGGCACACTTCGGCAGAGTAATTAAATGGTAAGGCCTTTAATTATGTCAACTAATAGTGATACAAGTACCGAACATCAGGCATAATTATTTGGGCATCTCATTAAGTGAGGACAAATAAAGCAATTGAAAAGAGAAAATTAACTATGCCTAAAACAAACAAGGAATTGAACTGCTGAGTTGCATACAAAGGACTTACCTTAGCAGTGTTGAAGAGGCTCAACAAGCTCCTACTTCTCTTGCAAGGCTCCTTCCTAACATCTTGTACTTGGAAATCCTCAATCTTATCTTCATTGAACCCCTCTCCAAGGTGACACAAACTAGTTACTCGCCTCCTTGAAGATAAATATGCATACTTTCCATTGCGGAACACAAAAGAATGAGATTATAACAAAACAACAAAGACATAATGAAACTTGTCAGATCTCTTGCACTTGCACACAATGAAATGAGCATTTACTATGTCTCAGACTATGTAAAAACTAGGCATACCTTCGAACTGGATCTCCGTGTACTCTTGGAGAGCCTATCAGTCTACAAACCAAACCTTTATTCACCTATGAGTTAGACAAGGCCCCACTACAAAGAGCCTCTTAGTGTTTAAATCGCTGACAAGCTCATAGAGTGTTAGGTCAAGAACAACAAGCAATCAAAGCAAATAGTCCTAGTATGGCTGGCTGATGCAAACAAGCAATTGAATGATGTGTGAGCAAATCTTACATATCAAGAAAAGAAGCAAAGAAGGAGGCTTAAAGACCATCACTTGATCGACCAGATTTAAGGGCATTTAAACATCATGTGCAACGATGAACTAACATAAACATTGCATATTCTAGATTCTACAATGGAATGCACATGTATTAGGTTATGCCATGTATGATGATGCCTAAATGTACAGATAGTAGGCAGGAGTAATTCATCATTGCACGCACAATTGAATTGCAGGTTAAGGGCCGCCGATTCTCGCTTTTCGTGGTATATTGTCAAAATAAGCCATAAAATATGTAAAGAAGTCATTTTTGAGTTATGGGCTTGGGCTTAACTAATTTCGCTTTGAGGGGTGTGTTTGCAGAACCTCACTAAAAATTGAAGGAAGGGAATAGTGAAATGACTCGTTGTTCCGCCTATATTACACTCAAAATGCAACTCATCGACGCCTGTGTCACACCCGACCTCAAGTAAAACAAACATGCAAGCATTCATTGCCTCGCCCGCTTGCATATCCTCTCCCTTTCCTCTACTCTTGATCCCCGCAGCAAAGACTAGGGTTCCTCCAAAGAAGCCGCCGCCATCGGGTCCCATCCGCCCGGTCCTCGACGATGCTATGTCCAGCTAGGCTACATGGCTGGTGGGTAGGGGCAAATCTCCTGGCTGCTTCCTCCGGCGCCGCCTCATTCTCATGGTCTCCAAGAATGCTTCCACTGTGGTTCGTCCAACGCACTACTTCAAGGGTGTCGCACAACCACGGCCGATGCCACACTACGGTAGAAGGCACCTTGTTCCCTCCTCCTCCTAGGCCATGGCCTTGAGGTGTCATGAAGGATGAGCTCATCCAACAAGGTGAGGATCTCCTCTCATTTTTGCCAAATTTTCATTTTGATCCACTATACGATGAATTGCTATGAGCTGCTTCGCCGCCGCTATATGATGCATTGCTATGAGCTGCTCCTCGCCGCTATATGATGAATTGCTATGAGCTCCTCGCCGCTATGATGAGTTGCTATGAGTCTGCCGCTATATGATGAATTGCTATGAGCTGTCAGCCGCCGCTATATGATGAGTTGCTACAAGTCGCTTCCTCGCCGCCGCTATATGATGAATTGCTATGAGCTGCTCCTCGCCGCTGCTATATGCTGAATTGCTATGAGTCAGTCACGGTATATGATGAATTACGTATCATCGCTGCCGTATGATGAGTTGCTATGAGTCGCTGCCGCTATATGATGCTTTCAGTGGTGTCGCTATATGATAATAACCAGCCACTTGGACCATCGAATTTCAACAAATAATTGTTCTTCATTTAAATGTGGGTCATGCGTTCTTCATTTAAATTAGGCAATGGGATCTCTATGGAAAACATTGACCAAAGTAGATTGTGCCAAGTAGATGGTATCTTTGTATTTGCATTTTGAGCAAATAGTGATGGTCTATTTTCTTATCATATTAGTTACTGCACTGGGTTCAATTTGTGATGTTTGCAAGTCAAATTAATTTCCATATGTGCAGCAAAATGAAAAAATAATATAATGCAGTCTAGACTTTCCACTGATCATACCAAAGATAAGCTGAAAACGCAATGAAAAGAACTGTTATGACACATGGAGCTTATATTCACAGTGTGCTTATTTTCTTAGGATAACTCATAATAACTGCCCCTAAGAAACTTGGCTAATAGAACTGCATACAAATAATATGTCATGATGATTGCAATGGAGGAGTGACGCACTATAGCACATCAGATAGGCTCACCGCTGCTCTCTCCCTTTTTATGATGTTCCATGAAATTGCCACATACATCTTGTACTTTTTCATTGTGTAACCCTATCTCGCAAGTTGACACGGCTAATTTCGCATATCTCTACATGATACTACATTGCATATCCCTTGCGCATATTTAAACCACCAATTGTGCGTATCTATAAACCAGCTATGACTCAGATGTCGGATCGGCACCACTCTAAGGGAGCCTAATGTAGTGCATCGGAATTCCTACATGCCACCTATGATTTTGTGTAATGTAATCGCCTGCTCCTAAATATATGTCTTTGTAGATATTCCAAGATGGACCACATACGATGTATATAGATGCATTTTCGATTGTAGATTCACCCATTTTGTTCCGTGATGTAGCCTATAGTGGAATCTCTAGAAAGACTTATATTTAGGAACGAAGGTACGAGGTAGTATCATGTATGAGATCTACATATCTAATTTAGCAGCCAAGAGTAGAAATCATTGTCTCGCACAAAGGATTATCGGTCGAAAATCCTAGCAAAGCATGCTAGCAGTGCATGTAAAAATACAAGAGAGAGAGAGACGCGCTTACAAGATCATAGCAATGCCTCACCCAGATCTTGGTCGCAAGTGTTAGATCCGTAAGAAACATCGCCCTTGTAGTTTTTGCCACCGCATAACAAGTAACAACGACCGTTAGTATATTTGAAGTACATCGGGCAGTGTGATGTCGACGGTTTAAAGGTGACAAGTACCAGGCCGTATGGTGCTTGGCATCTCTCCAAATGGTGGGAATCAGGTTAGAAACGCCGAGCGTGATGACGCTATACCGGCCGGTAAGGAGATCTAGAACCGCTGAGTAGGGTGTTTGTGGAGCAGCCCGTAGGGTGGACTACAGCAGCGCGGGCGATCTGTGGCCGTGGACGAGGGCGAGGTGAAGCTGCTACGGTGGTTGGGTTAAGGATGGTGTCGACGACGCGGATCTCGCGGCCGTGGACGGGCGCCGGTTGCCCCAGGGTTGGGTTAAGGATGGTGTCGACGATGCGGATCTCGCGGCCGTGGACGGGCCGCCGGTTGCCCGGTGGTTGGGTTAAGGGTGGTGTCGACGATGCAGACCGCGCCATGGACGGGCGCCAAAAGCTGCTCCAGAGGTTGGATCAGGTGCGAGGAAGCGGATCTGAGGCCGTGGACTTGTAAGTTGGCAAAGCGGCCCCAGAGGGTGGAGAATGGTATGTGAAGCTACTCCTAGGGGTTGACGCTGGTGTCGGCGGCTGCCCGGGAGGGTTGAGGAAGGTGTCGGCAGCAGCCCTAGAGGGTTGAGGAAGGTGTCGGCGAAGAGGATCAGAGACCGCCGACGGGCGCCGGTGGGGCGGCCCGGGTGTGGACGGTTGCCTCCTGGGAGTACGAATGAGCCGCCGCAGATGCGTGGGGGCTGACGAGAGTACCGCATGGCAGATCCGCGCCGTGGACAAGGCCGACATCGAATGGGCTGTGGTACAATGGTGGATGAGCAGTCTACTTGTTTCTAGGGGAGGTGGAGGGGCAGATGCGCCGCAGAAGCAGATCCGTGAGGTGGACGTCACCGGCAAAGTGAATGGGCTATGGTACGCCGGGATGAGCAGTCTAGGGTTTCAAGAGGGAGGGAGAAAGGGCGGCGAAGCACGGATGGCGTGATGTAAGATGCTCGTGCTGTGGAGTTAGTCGCTTTTATGGAGGGGAGAGGAAATGGGTGCCGTGGTAGGGGGGAACCGAAGTTACCAAAGCAGCCCCGACCTATCATGTAGATGAGGGCAGATTGTAATCATGGTCTCCGCACCAATGACAAAGGGGATTTCGATGCTAAAGGTGGCGGAAATTTTAGAAGGAGGCGGAGATTTTGCCGCATGGATCATTCAGATCCGCTTCAACTAATTTTGGACCGTAAGCGGAAGGTCATGCTAGACTGTACACGGGCACGCGACAAGAAGTTAATAACCGTGTGAAGTCCACCCGTAAAAAGATAATAATTCGATGATGCGCCGATAACTTGACGCTCACACGGCCGCCAATCGACGGGTGTAGTGGCGATTCACAAAAAAAAGGGATCAAATGCTCAGCCTATGTATTTTCGTGTAAATAGATAATTTAGTGCCATTGGTTATTTACTTTAAACGTAATGCATTGACGTGTTACTATAGAGGCGCACAAAAAGAAATGGATTGTAGTTAGCTACTTAAAAGTGTTACCTCATATGATTACATAGTTCCATTTCATAAATTATGCGTCTGCTGAATTCATATATGAATATTACATATATTACTTCAAAATAGAAACTTAAATCATCCAAGACTAATGAATTTGAATGCAAGAGTAAAAATGGTGCATGTGCATGATAGCTACATTGGTTGTTTGAAGAAACATCACTGTAACTTTGGCATGCACAACTGAAAAAGGTTTATTTAAATAGAAAAAAATGTGATATGTGAGTGTCCAATCTTTATAGCATTGAATCGATATTGTACCTTTGGCCATGATACGAAGTAGATATTGACTTATGTTCAAGCGATGCACGTCCACGATCGCTAGATAGTGATACGTGAATGAATTGTGCAATCTCTCTCACACGCATACATATCTCATTTCATGTGGGCATCAAAATCACACACGCCGACTTCGTGTATTTCTCCTCCGCCAAGGTTAAATTCGCCTTTCTACCCTGCCCCACAAGTCTCTCACACGTAAACACACACGCCTCTATGTCTAACACGCCCACCCCTTTAATTCCGCCCCACCCACAGCCACTAATGTCTCAAAGTATAATAAAGTCTCTCACACATATGCTATCTACCTATCCCTTAATATAGCTAGATATGTGTCACACAAACTCCTTCTCCCTACTAGCAAGATGCCCATGTGCTGTAACGGAACATCAAGATGCATTTGTATGAGAAGTTTATCTTGTGGGAGAAAAGGATGAACGAGGGAATGCCCTATTTGCAAATGTGGAGAGGGGTGTGGGTATATTTTTGCAAAATTGCCATATTTTCCTTCATGTCTGTCGGATATAAATCGGATGGCCTATATTGCAGGATGGCAGGAACACCATCATGACAAACTCTGTTTTTTATAAGAGTAGAGATATGTGAGTGTCACTGTCTGAAAGAAATATGCCCTAGAGGCAATAATAAAGTTATTATTTATTTCCTCATATCATGATAAATGTTTATTATTCATGCTAGAATTGTATTAACCGGAAACATGATACATGTGTGAATACATAGACAAACTTAATGTCACTAGTATGCCTCTACTTGACTAGCTCATTAATCAAAGATGGTTATGTTTCCTAACTATAGACATGTGTTGTCATTTGATTAACGAGGTCACATCATTAGGAGAATGATGTGATTGACTTGACCCATTCCGTTAGCCTAGCACTTGATCGTTTAGTATGTTGCTATTGCTTTCTTCATGACTTATACAAAGTTCCTACAACTATGAGATTATGCAACTCCCATTTGCCGGAGGAACACTTTGTGTGCTACCAAATGTCACAACATAACTGGGTGATTATAAAGGAGCTCTACATGTGTCTCCAAAGGTACATGTTGAGTTGGCGTATTTCGAGATTAGTTTTGTCACTCCGATTGCTCTGGAGAGGTATCTCTAGGCCCTCTCGGTAATGCACATCACTATAAGCCTTGCAAGCAATGTAGAATGAGTTAGTTACGAATGATGCATTACGTAACAAGAAAAGAGACTTGCCGGTAACGAGATTGAACTAGGTATTGATAATCGACGATCGAATCTCGGCAAGTAACATACCGATGACAAAGGGAACAACGATGTTGTTATGCGGTTCGACCGATAAAGATCTTCGTGAGAATATGTAGGAGCCAATATGAGCATCCGTGTTCTCGCTATTGGTTATTGACCGAACAGTTCTAGGTCATGTCTACACAGTTCTCGAACCCGTAGGGTCCGCACGCTTAACATTACGATGAAGGTTTTATTATGAGTTTATAAGTTTTGATGTACCGAAGGTTGTTCGGAGTCCCGGATGTGATCACGGACATGACGAGGAGTCTCGAAATGGTTGAGACATAAAGATTTATATATTGGAAGCCTATTGAGGGAGTCCTGGACTAGGGGGTGTCCGGATAGCCGGACTATCAATATCCGCCGGACTCCAAGACTACGAAGATACAAGATTGAAGACTCCGGCTCATGTCCGGATGGTACTTTCCTTGGCGTGGAAGGCAAGCTTGGCGATACGGATATGTAGATCTCCTACCATTGTAATCGACTCAGGTAACCCTAGCCCTCTCTCGTGTCTATATAAACCGGAGGGCTTTAGTCCGTAGAGGACAACATACATCTCAACAATCATACCATAGGCTAGCTTCTAGGTTTAGCCTCCTTGATCTCGTGGTAGATCTACTCTTGTACTACCCATATCATCAATATTAATCAAGCAGACGTAGGTTTTACCTCCATCGAGAGGGCCCAACTCTGGTAAAAACATCGTGGTCCTCGCCTCTTGTTACCATCCGCCTAGACGCACAGTTCGGGACCCCTACCCGAGATCCGCTGGTTTTGACAATCGACATTGGTGCTTTCATTGAGAGTTCTCCGTCGTCAGCCGATAGGCTTGATGGCATCTTCAACCAAAGAACGCCGTCTGTGGTGAGACTTTTCTCCCCGACAGATCTTCGATTCGTGGTTTTGCATCGCGGGCCAATTCTCTTGGCCATCCGAGTAGATCGAAGCTACGCCGCCGCCAGTCAGATTTGAAGTTAAACTTCACGGCCGATGTCCGCGGAGATTTGATCTTCGACGACTCGAGCCACAAATGAAGCGCCAAGATCAGAACGATGGGCATGATCTAGCTCGCCAACAAAGCCTTTGGTGGCCGCGACACGATCAGCTTCGCCATTAGCCCGAGCCGATCGCCAGATCGAGGGCCGGTGGATAGACGCCGCCTGGGGCTTCAACATCCATGGCTATGGAGCCAACACCAATCTTGTCCCCGTGAAACTCGTGGATTCCGAGGCGCCAACTCCTTGCCGACTCAACCTCCCGCGCCTCTACCGACGATCCAGATTACCGTTATGGAATTCACCGCCATGACATCTTCCAACACTCGCTTTTGGCGATATTCTCAATTCACTAAAGCATCTTCGCTATCAGAGAGTCCCGCCCGATTATGGCTGTGATGGTTGGGATACTGACGACTAAGAAATTCGAGCCCACCCACCACCCACTTTGTAGCCACTGCCGAGGATTTAACCGACATGCTAGACTTCGACCGACGACATCGACGCTATGGACGACCATGCCGAGATTTATCAGAGCCAGCCACAGGCAATCGGAAGACCACCTCATATGACATATACATGGTGGACACCCCAAAAGAAGGGATGGCGAAGAAGCCGGAGGCACTCTCTAAAGAAGCAGCCCAAACGCCGGGCGCTGGCCGGCCATTTAAATCCCGCCACAAAGAAGAATGGAGATTCCGCACGGGAGATAATAATACCCGGAGAGTGCCAAGACAATCCCCTAGCAAGACTCAACACAGAGGATGCGGCATAAGCCCTCACGAGGGGCGCAGCATTTAAGGGGTTGAGGATGATAACTATATGCCTCCTCCAAGACGGCAAGCCTCAACGATGATGAATTCGCTGCACTCGAGGATCCTGTCAACAAGAGCGCTTGCCGCAGTTTATCGCCACAAAGAAACAGCCTAAAGAAAAGCAGCAAAGAGCCCAAGTCGATTAAGACCTGCTGGCCGATCGATGGACCGAGGTCCTCGCGTCAAGAGTATAAACTCAACGCCTCCAAAGTTACCTAAGACGCAAGCTGCCCCCGATTAGAGGAGGAAGCATACATACCTTCATCACCAACAAGACGATATGGCCGATCGACCACCCCGTAGTCGCGGACAGAGAGGCATTCAAGCCCCTAGCCAAGACCGCACTCCCCAAAGATCGCCCCAAAAGTACGGGTTAAGAGGGAACGCTACGACTTAAGAGACATATTGAGGACAAGGCAAGGCAATCCAGATCCATTTATGGATCACGGGCGCCTCTACGACCCACGCATTTAATACCGCCGTGGCCGGATACAATAACCGCCGGGCCAACACAGCAGCATAGCCCTCGAGCGCGCCGCGATATCGCCAATACAGGGCGCCAGACACCCGCTATGCTTCATCGACGAAGTAATGGATCATCGATCCTCAAGGGTTTAAACCAGAAACATCAAATGTTACGATGGCACAACAGACTTCGCGTGTGGATCAAGACTATCTTCCACATCCATATGGCCCGTGGCGATGATCTACACGCCATCAAGTACCTCCCACTGCTTAAAGGACCAGCTCGGCATTGGCTTAACAGCTTGCCCGCAGAGTCAATCGGATGTTCGAAGACCGAGGCCGCATTCCTTGATAACTTCCAAGGCACATATGTGCGACCACCGTGACGCCGATGACCTAAGCCACATCATTCAAAGAAATGACGAATCGCCGATAGCTCGACACGGTTCTTGACGAAGAAAAATCAAATCGCCGATTGTCCAGATGCAGAGGCCCTTGCAGCCTTCAAACATAACATCCGGACGAATGGCTAGCCCGCACCGCGGGCAAAAAGCCAAATCTATGGCAGCCCTCACATCGTTAATGACCCGCTTTTGTGGGAGAGGACAGCCGCTAGCCCGCAGAACAATCTCCGTAAAAATTTTGGCAGTCCGGATACTAAGGACAACAACGGCAGTCCCGCCGAATCAAAAACAAGCGCCACATTAACGGGCGATTTATAAGGAGGATACGGCAATCAATGCCGGATTCCGAGGCTCTAAACCCGCCGAAGAAGCCATTTAAAAGAACCACTCCGGTCCGTCCCAATCTGGACCGAATACTGACCGCCATGCCGATACATGGCACTCCGAAAAGCCAGCTAATCACACCAATAGAGATTGTTGGGTGTTCACAGGCCGCAAGTTAATTGCCAAAACAATGACAAGGCTAAATAGCGACGGCGAGGAAGAGACCCGCCGCCAAACAATAGAGGATGTATGGGTTTCCCCACAAGTGCGGACGGTGAATATGATATACGCGACCCATATACCCAAGAGGGAGAGGAAACGCGACTACGGATGTCTATGCGATGGAGCCACGCCCAAAGTTCAACCCATGGTCCTTTTGCCCGATCACTTTCGATCGAAGAGACCATCCGACCAGATACGCCATGGCGGATTTGCCGCATTGGTTTTAGACCCAATCGCCGATGGGTTCCACTCACGAGAGTCCCGATGGACGGCGGTAGCAGCCTAAACCTGCTTTATCAGATACAAGGCGCAAAATGGGCATAGACCCATCAAGGATTAAACCTACAAAGACAACCTTTAAAGGTGTCATCCTGTGAGGGAAGCCAATCGACATGCTCACCACACCGAAGTGGTCTTCGGATCCTCGATACTTCCGGGTTAAGAGTTAATCTTCGACATAGTCCCGCCAGAGCGGCTATCACGCTCGCTTTGACGAACCGCGCTTGTAAAATTCAACGCGTGCCACATTATGCATACCTAAAGCTCAAGATGCCAGCCCTCGTGGAGTCACCACACCAATGGAAATACGAACGCCCCTCCGAACGGAGGAACATACACTGCTCTCGCGTAGAAGTACAGAGCAGCCTCTCGTGCAATTTTCAAGTCCGCAGAGCACGCCAGAGTAATGCGGCCCCAACCTCGCCTCACAAGATGATTGCAAGAATAACACTCACAGACATCATTACGCTTTGGAGATACCATGGGCGCAGGGAAAGGGGCACGATCACAATGGACCTAGAGTGCGGCTCGACTCACCAGGCTCACACGAGTGCCCCCTTCCTTTTTATTTTCCTTCTTCTTTATGTACACAGACTCATAACTGTAAGCCCTGCCCAAAGGGCGAATTTGTCAACTCATGATGCAACAATGTGGGACTAAAGAAGGCCGCATTTAACATTCAGTGGTCTCAATGACGAGCATTAAATTGATTATATACACCCAGCCAAGAAGCTTATCCTCGAGGGGGACATGTTTATTTAGTCCAAATCCTTTCTTATCGTGACTATTTGTATCAATCCGATCTACTATCGACTTTCTTTCATAAACAATGCAGCACCTCTTTATTGCAATTGCATTATCTTTTATATATGTTCATTATATGACATCTTGCACCCGTATATTTTGGTACGGCCGAATATGCCAGGGCTTATGTTCCCCAAATTATGGTGTGATTAAGTCCGAACACTTTCACAAGTGCGGCACCTTAACTTATAGCATTATATGAATCGCTCCAATCATGTCTTGGGTCAATAGTTGGGTTTGCCTGCCCCATGTTTTGGTGCCTTACGCCCGCCTCACGGCTAAGGTAGCACTGGAGAACCATCGCGATTGCGCCTCGCTGAGCCGGGTTAACGCCTCAAAGGAGAAAGCTAAACCGACCGGCATGATAAGGCGAGACTGGTCGCTGTTCGAGAGGTTCTTTCGGTCCTTAAAGACTCACGCCGAGCGAAGTTCCGATAATGTCCGATGAAGGCGTGATAGCGCCCGGATTCGGTCTTCCGAATACCAGGGCTTCGCCAAAATTTAAAATTATAGAATTCTATGGCTAAGTGAGAGTGTTCAAGCATTATAAGTCCGTTGCCTTGTTCGTCGTGTTGAGCGCCCCAGACGGACCCAAAATGGGAACAAGAATGCTCAAGTTTATCACCAACACCCCAACACTTGTGGCTTGGGGGCTGAAGCCAACGACTTGCCATCTCTCGATTTTATAAACGGCCGCATGTAAGGTAATATTTTAAATTAAACAAGTTGCTGCTCATGGCGCATATGAACGAAGTTTTCAGCAGACAGATAAACATACAATGAAGTTCACTCAAAATTACATCTCGAGCACTCATCCGCAATATCGCAGCCCCTTCAGACAATCTTATAGTACTTCTCCGCGGGCGATACTTTTTGCCCGGGCGGCGCGGGTCCGTGAGAAGCTCAAGATCCAATCTGCCCCATTGCACCTTTATGCGGCAAGGGCACGACGAAGCGCTTTCAATACAAAGGAGCGCTGACTACATCCAGCTGGGCATGCATCCACCAGCCACGACGAGGCCAAAGTAGCTTCCAGCATGGCCTCGTCCTGTGCCACACCGGACTATGAGACCCTTCATGGCCTCCTCACCACCTTGTGGAGTTCGACCACCGCTTTAGCTGGTCGCTGGGGCACTGGATGGCCGGCCTCAGAGTATCGAGACCGTAAGACCTTCTCCGCTGAGCCCCTCTCGCCACGATAGAATGCGCGCATCGACGACCACGCAGCAGATCCGCAAACGCCTCGAGAGCTCCGACCGGGTAAGTGTCGTAGTTCACACTAACATGCCCGCTTGCATGAAAAATGCCTTACCCGCCGCTATCTTCTTTATGTCCTCAACTTCCCAAGGGCCTTACGACTCGGCCTTGGCGATTTGGCACTTTCGAGAGCCGAGGCAAGCTCGACTCGAAGTCTTGAGTCACGCCCAAACTCTCATGCTTTTCCATGAGAGCCCGGAGCTCTTGCCAACTTCGCCACCAGCCGCCTCTTGCTTTTTCTCGCCAGCCTGCTCAAAGGGTCAGATTATGCTCGCCATGGACACGGCATCCTTCGTGGTTGCCACCTCATTAGTGGCCCCCGCAATACACATATTATCCTTGTTAATTCTATTTGCAACCAAAATCTTTTCTCAGAAGGTACTTATTCAAAGAGGTGTTATTCACCTTCTTTCTCCTCGAGCCGCTTCTTCGCATGGCCGAGCTCTTGCTCGACCGCCGAGGTCCTTCTTCAAGACATCGACCTCCGCCAAAAGCGGCAGAGGCCAAAGAAGCAGAGCCCGCAAAACCCATATTGACATATTTTTAGCAACCTCACAAGATATCTTATTAGATCCTCAACCACTTTTCTTTCCTAACAGCAAACCGAGCATCGTGGGCTACCGCCTATGCGGTATTACATTGCATAATTTTAACTTCTTACCTCAAAGCCCGTTAGAAGGTTGCTGCAGTTTCGGTCAGCCCGCCTGGCGAAATAACTTTTCAATCACCGCACTCATGATAGTGCGGTGTTCTTCCTCGATGGAAGCGCCTTTTGCGCCCAACAGGTTATCCGCGCCTTCGTTGACGGAGGTCACCGGCGCCACGGTCTTGCCCTTCTTCCGGGGGGGCTTGTTTGACTCGAACCATTGCGGTTCCAGCGAGAGTCCGACACGAAGTCCGGAGGTCGCCGACGGCACCTCCGGAGCCTCCTCCCGATGGGTCCTTTGGGATCCCACCGGCCCTTGTCGGCACAGGTAGAGGCAATGATGGAATTACATCCGACGAGGCCAATGACCTGCTCGATGAGTCGGGAGATCATCCTGGCCGACTACGCATGCACGCGGCGTTAGAGGGATACTACGTGACATGAAAAGTATGGCATATAAATGATCCGGATATTTACGATCCTCGCCGGACGCCCGCCCTTGAGGCCACTCATCCTCGCCAACGCTGATGTTGGCGAAACTATCCGGGGATAGTTCTCCTCTGACCTTCGCCTCCCCGATTGGGGAAGCCTTCCTCTTCTTCTCTCCATCCTCCGAGAGAGTACCTCCTCCTCGCCCTCGTGGAGGAGTCTCGCCGCCGCCGACGCTCGATTGCGGGAACTTTTTCGAGTCCCCACGCCACCTTCTTGGTTTTCTCCCGCACCACGGGCGGTGCCGAACCAGAACCCCGCTAAGCGGGCGCCCACCGGGTCTTCGCATGGGAGCCAAAGTCGATGAGCAGCTTGGCCTTTCTCCATCCATTCCTCGCAAAGGAAGAGGCAGATTAAAACCTCACTAGAGTCAATCTAATTACCACAAGTGTCCCGTAATGGGGTTGAATCACTTACCTCGCCGCCGGAGATCGCGAGCTGAATCATGCGGTCTTCGTCATGATGCGGGGCTTGGCGCCTTTGAACAGCACCTCCGTGCACCTTCGTGTTGTATCAAGAGCCCGCTTAGCGCCTCGGTGCTGTTCCGGATTGAACTCCCACAAATTAAATGCCCGTTTGGCATCGGAGGATCCGCCGATGAGCATGACTTGGACCACATCGACGAGCCGAGCCTATTGCTCACCATCTTCTTGATGCAGGCTCGAGTCCCGCTACCTCCATCGGATTACCCCACCGCAAGCCCTTCTTTCCGTGAGGTGAGCTGCGGGGGATTCCAGATCTGAACTCGGGGCCGCCACCATGTGGGCTTGCGCGCTCGGTGATGTAGAACCACCCCGATTGCCACCCCTTGACGGAGTCCACGGCTGTCCTTTCCAGCCAAGGGACGCTGGCAATTTGCCCAACATGGCGCCCAAGATTCCGCTTATGCGTTCTTCACAACCTTCGCTTGACGCTGAAGGTCTTGAGCCACAGTCAAGTGGGCTGATGCGAGGAAGGTTTCGCATACGCATTTATAAACGCCGAGATGTTGAGGATGAAGTTCGCGCCAGATCGTGGAAATCCAGCCGAGTAAAACATGAGCCCCTGACAAATAGATGGAGGGAAAGCCCAGTCCATGGAGGAAGTGGGGAGGAAACGACCTCTCATGAAGCTCGGGGATGAGCTGCCCTCGTCAAGCAGCCGGCGCGCGATATCGCCGAAAGGTATCCGCGTCAAGCAGCTTGGTGATGTCCTCCTCCTTAGTGGTGGAGGCTAACCATTTGCCTCCCGCCTCCCGACATATTCGGAGAAGGTCGAGGAGAGATGCGCGAGCTCTCAGCGCTGGAGCTTGAGTTCGCAGGAAGGATAAGCAAAAGAGGAAGAAGGCGAGGTGAGAAGGTGAATCCTTATCCCTTATATAG
Source organism: Aegilops speltoides (assembly GCA_021437245.1). Lineage (NCBI taxonomy): Eukaryota > Viridiplantae > Streptophyta > Magnoliopsida > Poales > Poaceae > Aegilops > Aegilops speltoides. The sequence continues at coordinate 24,331 of JAHHZJ010004112.1, read as the reverse complement.
GTGGACAAAACTATGCGCCCCCATCGCCTCGGTAAAACTCGCTATCTCCTGCGCCACCATCAATGGCGCGTTGGGTTACCCACGCACGTATTGATGAGAATCCCGAATAAGGTGAACACGACTCTCGCTCGACAGACGCACAAGGAAACCGCCGCTAAACATGCCGAGGTGGTATAGTAAAAACAATTCAAACAAAGGCTTGGTTATGGTGATGACACGCCGCATAATACGCCAAAGAGATTGAGCTAAGTGTACATTTTATTCTCTCTACGGTGGAATGTGGAATTTATTTTGCAGAGCCGACACCGTGTTCATGATCTTCTTTGGATTATTCAGGAGGAACCCGCTTTGCAATGCCGAACATTATGCACGCCGGACTTATCGCCATTGAAGACCGGTTCAGGCTACCGAGGAGTCCTCGACTAGGGGTGTCCGGATAGCCGAGTATCAATATCCGCCGACTCCAAGACTACGAAGATACAAGATTGAAGACCACCGTGTCCGGATGGTACTTTCCTTGGCGTGAAGGCAAGCTTGGCGATACGGATATGTAGATCTCCTACCATTGTAACCGACTGGTAACCCTAGCGCCTCCTGTCTATATAAACCGAGGGCTTTAGTCCGTAGGACAACATACATCTCAACAATCATACCATAGGCTAGCTTCTAGGTTTAGCCTCCTTGATCTCGTGGTAGATCTACTCTTGTACTACCCATATCATCAATATTAATCAAGCAGACGTAGGGTTTTACTTCCATCGAGAGGGCCGAACTCGGGTAAGAACATCGTGTCCTCGCCTCTTGTTACCATCCGCCTAGACGCATAGTTCGGGACCCCAACCCGAGATCCGCCGGTTTTGACACCGACACCTATATTTGGATATCAAAACGCTCCGTGAAATCGATTTTACAGAGTACCGGGTTACTGAACCCTCCGGGGTTAATGGGCCTACATGGGCTATGAGGGAGAAGAGGAGGGTCGGCTGTGGCAGGCCGCCTCCCCCCCTAGTCCGAATAGGACAGGAAGGGGGGCACCCCTTCCTCTTCCCTCCCCCTTGCTCCTCCACTACAGAAGAGGAGGGAGTCCTACCCGGTGGGAGTAGGACTCTAGGCGCACTCCTAGGGGGCCGGGCTGCACCTCCCCCTACCTCCTTTATATACGGGGCAGGGGCACCCCAAGACATACAAGTTGATCTTCGTGATCGCTCTTAGCCGTGTGTGGTTCCTCCTCCACCATATTCCACCTCGTCATATCAGTAGCGCTGCTTAGGTGAAGCCCTCGCGCCGGTAGAACATCATCATTGTCACCACGCCGCTGTCGACGGAACTCATCCCCGACACTCGCCGGATCGGAGTCCGGGATCGCCATCGAGGTGAACGTGTGCTGAACTCGGAGGTGCCGCATATTCGGCATTTCTGATCGGTCGAATCGAAGACGCACGACTACATCAACCGTTGTCATAACGCTCGCTGCCCACGAGGGTACGGGACAACACTCTCCCATCTCGCTGCTATGCATCACCATGATCTTGGCGGTGCATAGGAAATTTTTGAAATTACTACGCTCCCCAACAAAGGGCATCCGAGCCTGGTTTTATGCGAGATGTCACATGCACGAGTAGAACACAAGTGAGTTGTGGGCTATACAAGTCATATCGCTTACCAAAGATGTCATACTTTGGTTCAGCGGTATTGGAGATGAAGCAGCCCGACCGACATTACGAGACCTGGTTTCACTGCTACAGCACTCGTGCTTAAAGGTGGCTAGCGGTGTCCGCTCTCTCACTTTAGTTGAACTGAGTGTGGCTACGCCGTCCTCTGGCGAAGGTTAAAACAACACTAACTTGACGAACTATCATTGTGGTTTTGATGCGAGGTAAGAATGGTTCTTGCTCAGCCCGTAGCAGCCACGTAAAATTTGCAACAACAAAGTAGAGGACGTCTAACTTGTTTATTATTCATGCTAGAATTGTATTAACCAGAAACATAATACATGTGTGAATACATACACAAACATAGTGTCACTAGTATGCCTCTACTTGACTAGCTTGTTGATCAAAGATGGTTATGTTTCCTAACCATAGACATGTGTTGTCATTTGATTAATGGGATCAGATCATTAGGAGAATGATGTGATTGACATGACCCATTCCGCTAGCCTAGCACTTGATCGCTTAGTATGTTGCTATTGCTTTCTTCATGACTTATACATGTTCCTATAACTATGAGATTATGCAACTCCCGCCATCGGAGGAACACTTTGGTGCTACCAAACGCCACAACGAATCGGGTGATTATAAAGGAGTACTACAGTGTCTCCAAAGGTACATGTTGGGTTGGCGATTTCGAGATTAGGTTTTGTCATCCGATTATCGAGAGAGGTATCTCGGCCCTCTCGGTAATGCACATCACTATAAGCCTTGCAAGCAATGCGACTAATGAGTTAGTTATGGATGATGCATTACGAACGAGTAAAGAGACTTGCCGTAACGAGATTGAACTAGGTATTGATACCGACGATCGAATCTCGGCAAGTAACATACCGATGACAAAGGAACAAAGTATGTTGTTATGCGGTTCGACCGATAAAGATCTTCAGAGAATATGTAGGAGCCAATATGGGCATCCAGGTTCCGCTATTGGTTATTGACCAAGAATAATTCTAGGTCATGTCTACATAGTTCTCGAACCCGTAGGGTCCGACGCTTAAGGTTTCGGCGATGCTTTATTATGAGTTTATGAGTTTTGATGTACCAAGGAGTTCGAGTCCCTGATGAGATCGGGACATGATGAGGAGTCTCAAAATGGTCGAGACGTAAAGATCGATATATTGGACGACTATATTCGGAGTTCGGAAAGGTTCCGAGTGATTCGGGTATTTTTCCGAGTACCGGAGAGTTACGGGAATTTGCCGGGGAATATATGGGCCTTATTGGGCCATACGGGAATAGAGGAAAGAGCCCGAAAGGAAGGAGGCGCACAGCCCCCTCTGGTCCGAATTGGACAAGGGGTGCGGCCCCTTTTTCCTTCCTCCTCTCCCCCTCTTCCCCTTCTCCTACCCAACAGGAAGGAGGGAGTCCTACTCCCTGGGAGTAGGACTCCCTTGGCGCGCCTCCTCCCAGGCCGGCCGCCTCCCCCTTGCTCCTTTATATACGGGGCAGGGGGCACCCCATGACACACAAGTTGATCTACGGATCGCTCCTTAGCTGTGCGGTGCCCTCCACCATATTTCACCTCGGTCATATCGTCATGAGTTTAGGCGGCCTCACGCCGGTAGAACATCATCATCGCCACCACGCCGTCAGGTCGACGGAACTCATCTCCGAGCTCGCTGGATTGGAGGCCGAGATCGCCATCGAGCTGAACGCGTGCTGAACTCGGAGGTGCCGATGTTCGGTGCTTGATCGGTCGGATCGTGAAGACATACGACTACATCAACCGCGCAGTGCTAACACTTCCGCCACGGTCTACGAGGGTACGTGGACAACACTCTCCTTCTCGCTATACCATCACCATGATCTTGCGTGTGCGAGGAAACTTTTTGAAATTACTACGCTCCCCAACAAAGGTATCCGAGCCTGGTTTTATGCGTAGATGTCATATGCACGAGTAGAACACAAGTGAGTTGTGGGCGATATAAGTCATACCGCTTACAAAGATGTCATACTTTGTTCAGCAAGATTGTGAGATGAAGCGCCCGACCGACATTACGCCAGACGCTTACGCGAGACCGGTTTCACTGCTACGAGCACTCGTGCTTAAAGGTGGCTGGCGGTGTTTGTCTCTCTCACTTTAGCTGAATCGAAAGGCTACGCCCGTCCTTGTGAAGGTTAAAATAGCACTAACTTGACGAACTATCGCTGTGGTTTTGATGTAGGTAAGAACGGTTCTTGCTAAGCCCGTAGCAGCCACGTAAAATTTGCAACAACAAAGTAGAGGATGTCTAACTTGTTTTTGCAAGGCATGTTGTGATGTGATATGGTCAAGACGTGATGCTATATTTTATTGTATGAGATGATCATGTTTTGTAACCGGTTATCGGCAATCGGCAGAGCCATATGGTTGTCGCTTATTGTATGAAATGCAACGCTCGTAATTGCTTTTACTTTATCACTAAGCGCAGCGATAGTCGAGAAGCAATAGATGGCGATGACAACGATGCTATGATGGAGATCAAGGTGTCGCTACCGGTGACGATGGTGATCACGACGGTGCTTCAGAGATGGAGATCACAAGCACAAGATGATGATGGCCATATCATATCACTTATATTGATTGCATGTGATGTTTATCCTTTATGCATCTTATCTTGCTTTGATCGACGGTAGCATTTTAAGATGATCTCTCACTAAATTATCAAGAAGTGTTCTCCCGAGTATGCACCGCTATGAAAGTTCTTCGTGCGAGACACCACGTGATGATCGGTGTGATAGGCTCTACGCTCAAATACAATGGGTGCAAAACAGTTGCACATGTGGAATGCTCAGTTAAACTTGACGAGCCTAGCATATACAGATATGGCCTCGAACACGGAGACCGAAAGGTCGAACGTGAATCATATAGTAGATATGATCAACATAGAGATGTTCACCATTGAAACTACTCCATCTCATGTGATGATCGGACATGGTTTAGTTGATTTGGATCACGTGATCACTTAGATGACTAGAGAGATGTCCGCCTAAGTGGGAGTTCTTAAGTAATATGATTAATTGAACTTAAATTTATCATGAACTTAGTACCGATAGTATTTTTCTTGTCTATGTTTGTTGTAGATAGATGGCTCGTGTGTTGTTCCATAGAATTTTAATGCTCCTTGAGAAAGCTAAGTTGAAAGATGATGGTAGTAATTACACGGATCGGGTCCGAATCTCGAGGATTATCCTCATTGCTGCATAGAAGAATTACGCCCCGAAGCACCGCTGGGTGCCAGCCCGCCGCAGATGCAACCGACGACGTTAAGAACGCTCGTAGAGCAAAGCCGATGACTACTCGATAGTTCAAGGTGCCATGCTTTACGGTTTAGAACCGGTCTTCAACGACGCTTTGAACGTCATGGAGCATATGAGATGTTCCAGAGTTGAAGTTAATATTTCAAGCAAATGCCCGGATTGAGAGATATGAAGTCTCCAATAAGTTTTATAGCTATAAGATGGAGGAGAATAGTTCACAAGGAACACATACTCAAAATGTCTGGTATAATAATCACTTGATTCAACTGGAGTTAATCTTCCGATGATAGTGTCATTGATGTAATTCTTCAATCATCGCCACCAAGCTACAAGAGCTTCGTGATGAACTATAATATGCAAGGGATGGACAAGACTATTCCCGAGCTCTTCGCAATGCTAAAGGTCATGGAGGTAGAAATCAAGAAGGAGCATCAAGTGTTGATGGTCAAGAAGACCACCAGCCAAGAAAAGGGCAAAGGAAGAAGAAGGAACTTCAAAAAGAACAAAGCAAACAAGTTGTCGCCAAGAGAAGAAACCTAAGTCCGACCTAAGCCCGAGATCGAGTGCTTCTACCGCAAGCGACCGACATCGAAGCGGAACTGCCCCAAGTATTTGGCGGATAAGAAGGATGGCAAAGTGAACAAAGGTATATGTGATATACATGTTATTGATGTGTACCTTACTAATGCTCGCAGAGCACTGGTATTTGATACGGGTTCTATTGCTAATATTTGCAACTAGAAACAGGACTACGGATTGCTTAAGATTGGCTAAGGACGAGGTGACGATACGCTGGGAAATGGTTCCAAAGTCGATGTGATCGCGGTCGGCACACTACCTCTACATCTACCATCGAGATTAGTTTTAGACCTAAATAATTGTTATTTGGTGCCAAGATTGAGCATGAACATTATATCCGGATCTTGTTTGATGAGACGGTTATTCATTTAAATCGAGAATAATGGTTGTTCTATTTATATGAGTAATATCTTTTATGGTCATGCACCCTTGAAGAGTGGTCTATTTTTATTAAATCTCGATAGTAGTGATACACATATTCATAATGTTGAAGCCAAAAGATGCAGAGTTGATAATGATAGTGCAACTTATTTGTGGCAATCGCCGCTTAGGTCATATCGGTGTAAAGCGATGAAGAAACTCCATACCGATGGACTTTGGAATCACTTGATTATGAATCACTTGGTACTTATAACCGTGCCTCATGGGCAAGATGACTAAAATGCCGCTTCTCCGAACTATGGAGCGAGCAACCGATTTGTTGGAAATCATACATACCGATGTATGTGGTCCAATGAATATTGAGGCTCATGGGTCGGTATCATTATTTTCTCACCTTCACAGATGATTTGAGCAGATATGGGTATATCTACTTGATGAAACACAAGTCTAAAACATTTGAAAAGTTTAAAGAATTTCAGGGTGAAGTGGAAAATCATCGTAACAAGAAAATAAAATTTCTACGATCTGATCGTGGAGGAGAATATTTGAGTTACGAGTTTGGTTTACATTTGAAACAATGCGAATAGTTTCAAGAACTCACGCCACCCGAACACCACAATGAAATGGTGTGTCCGAACGTCAGAATCGTATTTTACTAGATATGGTGCGATCTATGATGTCTCTTACCGATTTACCGCTATCGCTTTGGGGTTATGCTTTAGAGGCGCCACATTCACGCTAAATAGGGCACCATCAAAATCCATTGAGACGACACCTTATGAACTGTGGTTTGGCAAGAAACCAAAGTTGTCGCTTTCTTAAAGTTTGGGGCTGTGATGCTTATGTGAAGAAAGTTCAACCGATAAGCTCGAACCCAAATAGGAGAAATGTGTCTTCATAGGATACCCAAAAGAGACTATTGGGTACACCTTCTATCACAGATCCGAGGGCAAGATTTTCGCTATAATTTCGGATCCTTTCTAAAGAAGGAGTTTCTCTCAAAGAAGTGAGTGGAGGAAAGTAGAACTTGATGAGCTAATCTGCACTGCTCCCTTGTTGGAAAGTAGTTCATCACAAGAACCGGTTCCTCGTGACAACTACACCAATCAGTGAGGAAGCTAATGATATTGATCATTAAACTTCAGATCAAGTTGCTATCGAACCTCGAGAGGTCTACCAGAGTAAGATCCGCACTGAGTGGTACGGTAATCCTATTCGAAGTCATGTTACTTGACCATGGCTTAACCTACGAACTATGAGGAAGCGATGATGAGCCCAGATTCGCAAAATGGCTTGAAGCCATGAAATCTGAGATAGGATCCATGTATGAGAACAAAGTATGGACTTTGGTCGACTTGTTCGATGATCGGCAAGCCATTGAAAATAAATGGATCTTCAAGAAGAAGACCGATGCCGATGGTAATGTAATCGTTTACAAAGCTCGACTTGTTGAAAAAGGTTTTCGACAAGTTCAAGGGTTGACTACGATAAGACTTTTCACCAGAAGCGATGCTTAAGTCCGTCTCAATCTTGTTAGCAATCACGATTTTATGATTATGAAATTTGGCAAATGGATGTCAAACTGCATTCTGAATGGATTTCGAAGAAGAGTTGTATATGATGCAACCGGAAGGTTTTGTCGATCCAAAAGGTGCTAATAAAGTGTGCAAGCTCCAATGATCCATTTATGGACTGTGTAAGCATCTCGAGTTAGAATAAACGCTTTGATAGTGTGATCAAAGATATGGTTTTATATGCACTTTTGGAGAAGCCTCAGATTTACAAGAAAGTGAGTGGAGCTCTATAGCATTTTTGATATTATATGTAGATGACATATTGTTAATTGGAAATGATATAGAATTTCGGATAGCATAAAGGATACTTGAATAAAAGTTTTTCAATGAAAGACCTCGTGAAGCTGCTTACATATTGGGAATCAAGATCTATAGAGATAGATCAAGATGCTTAATTGACTTTAACAAAGCACATACCTTGATAAAGTGTTGAAAAGTTCAAATGGATCGTGCAAAGAAAGGGTTCTTGCCTCAGATTACAAGGTGTGAAGTTGAGTCGACTCAATGCCCGACCACCGCAGAAGATAGAGAGAAAATGAAAGATGTTCCCTATGCTTCAGCCATAGGCTCTATCATGTATGCAATGTCTGTAGTAGACCGACGATGCTTAGCAATAAGCTTGGCAGTGTAGGTACTAAAGTAATCCAGAGTGGATCATCGACAGCGGCAAGAACATCCTAAAATACCGAAAAGGACTAAGGATATGTTTTCGCTTATGGAGGTGACAAAGAGCTGGTCGTAAATGGTTACGCCGATGTAAGCTTTGACATCGATCCGGATGATTCTAAATCGCAAACCGGATACGTGTTTTCATTAAACGGTGGAGCTGTAAGTTGGTGCAATTCTAAACAAAGCATCGTGGCGGATCTACATGCGAAGCGGAGTACATAGTCGCTTCGTAAGCAAAGAAATGAAGGAGTCTGATGAAGGAGTTCATTTCGATCTAGGTGTCATACCTAGTGCATCGACCAATGAAGATCTTTTGTGACAAGATCGTGCAATTGCCTTGGCAAAGGAATCCAGATTTCACAAGAGGACCAAGCACATAAAGAGACGCTCAATTCCATCCGGACCAAGTCCGTGGGAGACATAGAGATTTGCAAGATACATACGGATCTAAATGTTGCGCACTGCTGACTAAGCCTCTTCCACGAGCAAAACATGATCAACACCAAGACTCCATGGGTGTTAGAATCATTACTACGTAATCTAGATTATTGACTCTAGTGCAAGTGGGAGATCAAGGAAATATGCCCTAGAGGCAATAATAAAGTTATTATTTATTTCTCATATCATGATAAATGTTTATTATTCATGCTAGAATTGTATTAACCGAAACATGATAAATGTGTGAATACATAGACAAACATAATGTCACTAGTATGCCTCTACTTGACTAGCTCATTAATCAAAGATGGTTATGTTTCCTAACCATAGACATGTGTTGTCATTTGATTAATGAGGTCACATCATTAAGAGAATGATGTGATTGACCTGACCCATTCCGTTAGCCTAGCACTTGATCATTTAGTATGTTGCTATTGCTTTCTTCATGACTTATACAAAGTTCCTACAACTATGAGATTATGCAACTCCCGTTTGCCGGAGGAACACTTTGTGTGCTACCAAACATCACAACATAACTGGGTGATCATAAAGGAGCTCTACAGGTGTCTCCAAAGGTACATGTTGAGTTGGCGTATTTCGAGATTAGGTTTGTCACTCCGATTGACGGAGAGGTATCTCTGGGCCCTCTCGGTAATGCACATCACTATAAGCCTTGCAAGCAATGAAGCAATGAGTTAGTTACGGAATGATGCATTACGTAACGAGTAAAGAGACTTGCCGGTAACGAGATTGAACTAGGTATTGATACCGACGATCAATCTCTGCAAGTAACATACCGATGACAAAGGAACAACGATGTTGTTACGCGGTTCGACCGATAAAGATCTTTGTAGAATATGTAGGAGCCAATATGAGCATCTAGGTTCCGCTATTGGTTATCGATCGAATAGTTCTAGGTCATGTCTACATAGTTCTCGAACCCGTAGGGTCCGTGACGCTTAACGTTATGATGACAGCTTTATTATGAGTTTATAAGTTTTGATGTACCAAGGTTGTTCGAGTCCCGATGTGATCACGACATGACTAGGAGTCTCAAATGGTTGGGACATAAAGATTGATATATTGGAAGCCTATATTTGATATCGGAAACGCTCTGTGAAATCGGATTTTACGGGAGTATCGGGGTTACCGGACCCCCGAGGGTTAATGGGCCTACATGGGCCATGAGGGAGAAGAGGAGGGCCGCCAGTAGCAGGCCAGATGCCCCTCCCCTAGTCCAAATAGGACAGGAAGGGGGCGACGCTTCTTTCCTCTTTCCCTCCCCTTCTCAGAGGATCGAAAGTATGTCTAGAGGGGGGTGATTAGACTACTTGACAACATAAAATTCAGCCTTTTGATAAAGACAAGTTTTTGGCAGATTCACAATGATGATCAAGTCAAGTATCACCCTACACATGCAATTCTAGAGTATAGGCAGCGGAAAGTAAATTGCACATGTAGTAAAGAGAGGTGGAGAAGAGCAAACGCAATTTGGAGACACGGAGATTTTTTCTCGTGGTTCCGAGTAGGTGGTGCTATCGCCAATCCACGCTGATGGAGACTTCAACCCACGGAGGGTAACGGCCATGAGAGTCCACGGAGGGCTCCACCCACTAAGGGTCCACGAAGAAGCAACCTTGTCTATGCCATCATGGCATACGCCCACGGAGGACTAGCCTTACTCGTGGTAGATCTTCATGAAGTAGGCGATCTCCTTGCCCTTACAAACTTCTTGGTTCAACTCCACATCTTGACGGAGGCTCCCAAGCGACACCTAACTAATCTAGGAGGCACCACCTCCAAAAGGTAATAGATGGTGTTGATGATGATGAACTCCTTGCTCTTGTGCTTCAAATGATAATCTCCCCAACACTCAACTCTCCTCACCGATTTGGCTGTGGTGGAAGAAAGGATTGAGTGGAAAGCAACTTGGGAAGGCTAGAAATCAAGTTTCATATGGTGGGAGTGGAGCAACTTGATCTCAACACAAGGGTAGGTAGTTTTCTTCTCGTAAATGTAAGGTAGGAGTGGTAGTTCTTTCTCGATGGCTCTTCCACGAATGAAGAGGGGTGGAGGGTATTTATAGCTCCACACAAAATCCAACTGCTACACACATTTGACCAATCTCGGCCGACCGGTTGACAACTCGTGAGACCGAAAGTTCAAATCATGTGAACGTTGGGATTTTCGTGGACCGAAAATACAATCTCTTGTTAGTCCGATTCTTCCAAAGACAAGAGCTTGCCAATCTTGGGACCGACTTTATCATCTCGGTGACACCGATTTGATGACGTATGTTACGGCTTGGCAACTCAAGTTTCGTGAGACCGAGTTCGTAATCGAAAATCCAAATTTCTAGGGTTTGGCTTTGTGGCTGAGGTGGTTCATCTCGTGTGACTGAAGTTTAGGAAATCGTGGGACCGAGATTACTTATGAGTGTATATTTGAAGTGAGAGTTGCCGATAGTTTAGGAGATGTATCACTAAGCACTTTGAGCAACCAGATCATTAACATAACCTCATCCCTTTTAATAGTATTGGCTTTCCTATGGACTCAATGTGATCTTGGATCACTAAACCAAAAATGGAGTCTTGAGCTTTTGCCAATGCTTGCCTTAGCATTTTGAGGGGTCCACTTCTTCACCATTGCCATACCCATATCAATCGAACTTTCTGAAATGATTCTCAAGAAACTATTAGTTCAATGATATATATGTTGTTATTAATTACCAAAACCACCCGGGATTAGTTGCACTTTCAATCTCCCCTTTGGTAATTGATGACAACATATAGATCAAAGCTCGGCAAAGGATATAATCAATGAATAATATCGTCGCTTTGAGAAGTATGTGATAAGCAAGAGCTCCCTAAATTTGTGCATTATTTAAGATTTATGCTTGAATGCAAATGCACAATCGATTAGGATCATGGGTCACTCTTCCATGTCACATACATCTTGGTGGAGCGCATAAAATGATAAGAATGAATAGCATGCACCCAATCACCAAGACATGAGTAAATGGTCATACAAGATATGAATAGCATATGATAAGCATTAAGCACACATTAAGGCATAGTACGACCAAGCACTCATCAAAGTAGAGCAAACGAGTATCAAACACACGGAATGTCTCAAAATCTCAAAAGTATCTCAAAAGAAACCGCAAATGAACGAAGAGCAAAAGCGAGCACTCTCTCTCGAAGTCCTATGATCTATACACTTTCTCCCTTGGCAACAAGTTACCAAAAGTTCAAAAGTATAGAGCTAAGCGCCACTAGGGACTCACGGGCGGCTCCTGTCTCGGGTTGATGGAGTTGAGATGGCAGATCGGCGAAGACTTCACTAATGTCTGTGGAGCCGGAGGAGTGGTCACCGAGCCGAGCCGAACCGATGGAGCTGTGGAGGTGCCGAGGCTGTAGTCCCGTGTCTGCCATCGAATAGCAAATGATCGGGTCTTGTGGGAACCGGAGCAGTTGTTGATAATCATCCTCGACTAGGTCATCCCGCATCTCACGATGAGCTCTTCCTTCTCCTCTTTGCTTCTCAATATCTCGCCTCAAGCTTGTTGACAAGGACTTGCACTTCACCACTTTCACATCCAGAGCATGGATCTTGTCTTCAACAATCCTCTCAAGACTCTCCCGAGATCGCACAATGCTGGCCAGCGTTGTTCAATCCTCCGGTAGCTTCAAGGAGCTGCTCTCCAACACTCTTGGGTTTAGCTGCCGCCGCCGCTTCCTTCTCAGCTTTGGCTTTCTTGGCAGCTTCAATCTTGCTTGACCTTCAACCGACGTTGATCCTCCTCATCCATCACAACTTCATTGTCCTCATGCTCAAAGCTGCAGTGGCAAGTGTGGTCTATCCAACAAGTATGTGCCCGTGCAAACTTGGCATTGATAAGCATCTCAATGTGCGGGCAAATCCACATGACCTCTTCTCGTCACAACAATTCTCTTGATAGTCTCAACTATCAAGTCCATCACCTTGAAAGGTGCCTTCTCATCAAGTATATGCAGCATGTTGATAGAATATCCTCTGATCATGCGATGATCTCCAGACTTGGGCATCAAGGTATGCCTCAGAATAGTGTTTGTGGTAGGTAGACCTGCCTGGAGATGATACACTGAGCCGAGCTTCCAGATTTCCACATCCTTAGCTGGTACCTCGTTGTACATATTCTTCATAGATTCATGGTTCTTCTTGGGAATACCATAGACATCAACATCATCCTCTCTCTCAGACCGAGCATTCAGAGAAGGCTGCCCATTCTTCAACAAATTGAAGAGAATCTTTGGCCTTCACCATCCATGTGATCTTTCCATCCGATAGAAATGAGTCAGGCATAGAATTGCATGATCATCTCATCATTCCAATCTTTCACTTCGACCAATAAAGTCTGCAACACCACATGCAGTGAAGCTCTCATGCACATGTGGAAAGAAGTCTCTATGTTTTCACTATCAATGTATGCCCAATCAACATAGCGAGTGTCTCGCAATAATGGGCTTCTTGTCCATTAGCATACAGCCTCATAGAAGTCCCGCTGCTTCTCGTGTGGAATCTTGGATCAACAGCAGTTCTTCTCCTCACAAGATATGGATCAGCTTGTCTCCATAGCCCGAGACCTCTATCCTTTCTTTCCTTCATGTTCTCATCTTGAGGATGAGCATCATTGTGAAGTGGCAGCTTCGACGAAGTTTCAAAGAATACAGTGCCTCATCATCCGACTCACCGGTGGCACATCATCTTTCTTCTTCTCTGCTGGAATGTTCCTCGACAGCCTTCTTGGGCTTGGCAGCAGTTTGGCTTGAGCTGCCTTGACCGGAGCAGATGGCTTGACTTTGAAGGGCTCCACCTGATGGCATCACCCATGAACTTAGACTTCGAGGAGGAGGCTGGGTGCTTCCTCATCCTCATCTTCCTCTCGCTGCATCATCATGCACAATCCTCTTCCTCTTGGAAGTTTTCTTCACCTTGCTTTTAGTTTCTCTTCCATACTCAGCTTCTTGGCAACAAAGGACTTCTTCACTTTATCGGTGCCTTTCTTGGTTTGTCGCCCTTGATGCTCTTTGGCAACAACTTTTCTTTGGCTTGGAGGAGACCTCTTCTCAAGAATGAAATCGAATCTTCTTCATCGAGTTCCTCTTCTTTCGCCCCCGTGGCTGCAGGAGGCAAACCACTTGGTGTGCTCCTCTCACCATCATCCTAAAAGCTGCTTCAGACTAGTGCCCGCCTCGAATATCAGCAATAGGTGATTCAGACTGTTCGCTGTCACCGCATCCGATATGGCCGACAACCCGTGAATAGATAGGTGTAGGCAGAGTAGAAGAGTTATCACAAACGCGTAAGATTTTGCAAACAAAATGAGTTCAAATTCTAGTATTAGGTTTTCACAGTAAGACATTTCGTCGATCGAGTTTAAAATTCGTGAATCCAAGTGTTCAAACAGTACATTCACACCACTTTCGTTGGACCGAGTGGGTTTCGTCCCGCCGAAAACACTAGGGTTTCACTAAATCCTCATTTCGTCGCACCGATTTGCACAACTCGTTGGACCGAAGGTGCAAAGGTAATGGCCAGAGGCCAAATCGGTCATACCGAGAATGTAAAATCGGTCTCACCGAGATGTGTTCGCGGAAACCTAACCCTAAAACTTTTATCAATCTCGCTCTAACGAACTAACTGTGTTAAGGAAGATCTCAAACGTGGCAAGATGTTAGGCAAACCAATCGTGCATTGAATCGAGATGGGAGCACGAGGGATCAAACTCACCCTAACTTGGTGGAGTTCTCACGGCGCAACGGCGCGGAGAAGATGTCCGCTGACGGCGACGGAGACCTGCGGCGAGGGCGACAGCATTTACGGAGACGATCCGAGACCACGGCGACGGCAAAGAAGGTGGGGGCGAGGCGCTTTGAAGTAGAAATCAACGCTACGCTGCCCTCGAGTATATATACCCTTTAGTTGTCGGTGGGACCGAAGTTGTAAAACTCGGTGGCACCGAGATGGATAACTCGCAGTAAGCTACACACTTCGTCACGCCAGTACAACTCGGTTTCACCGAGGTGAAAACCTAGATCAATCCAAATGCTTTCTGGCCCGACCGAGTTTGAGGGGTTGGTCTGACCAAATCACTTAGAAGGTTTTGGAAGTTAGCCCTGACGGATCGGTGGCTCCGAGTGCTCCTCACCGGAGGGTCCAAATTGACTTGTTCAAAGTTTGTGATGTAAGCATGAATAGAATTTGAGACAAGAAAGCATAGATAGCTAGGAGGTATTTAGGCATTCTTGTCCATCCATTTGGTCGAAAAATCAAAACGACCAAAGCAACAAATGGATGTCCTTGAATGGATAAAATCATGCATCCAACATGCTCACACAATAAGATAGCAAATGAAATATGTGTCAAACATGCACAATCAAAACTCTAGCTACTATCACACAATTTGTCGATGACTAGGTCATCTTTATATGAGTATATTGATTTAGGAGTCAAATGAGAACATTTGATCATAGGTCATACTCATCGCTTAAGCACAAGTGGGGTTACCACTTTACATAAAGCATTAATGTGTTCACATCATTTGAAGATGCTTTAGCTCAATTCTTTAGAGCAAAGCTCCCTAGATGTGAGAACCCCTTTAAAGGGTCAAACTAACCTTGGGTTGTCGAGAAGACTTCATGTAGATGTTGAAGATGTGGATGCTCAATGTTGATGAAGATCATCAAGAGTTGGGAGCAATCCTTTGATTCGGCACTTTCAATACCTACATGGGTTAGTCCCACAAGGAACAAACAAGGATATCCATGGACATAGATTGAAGTTCACAATTGATGATGTCCATGAAAGCAATGATTACCTTGTCCCTTGACTTACCAACAAGAGGGTTTGTGACTCCATGAACTAGTGCATAATGTGGAAGTTGGTTGCACAAGTTCTTGCCAAAATGAATGTGAGTGAAGTATGTTGGCGGAGTCACCTCAAGAACTCTCTAGTTCTTCTTCTTCGATCCACATCATCTTGATGGGAATCCTTGGGGTTGTAGTTGAGCTTGACGAAGTAGAACTTGACGCTTCCTTGGGAACCCACTTGACCATGGCTTTAGGTGCTTCAATAAATGCATCAATCTCCTCTTGAAGCTTGTCCTTGCCTTTTAGCTTGTGGTCTTGTGGTGGAAGGTCATCTTGAGCTTGTTCCACATTGGAAGAAGTAGGATCATACTTCTCCTTTGAGAAACAAACTTTGGAGGATATCGACCTTCTTCCCATTCAACACCCTCGGCGTTGAACTTTCGCCAAAACCAATTCCTTGATTCTTCCGTGCCTTCCTTGCTTAAGTAACAATTTCTCAAAGTTCTTGCTTCCGCAAGGCTCTTGTAGACACCTTTCTATAATCCCTTTCAATAAACTATTTTCTTGCTCAAGTGTAACTTGGCTTGAAACATTGTTAGTGGAATCAAGAGAACTACTAGAAGCAACAATATTGATTTAGCATGGTTATTGTTACTACTAGATGAAGAATTTTTCTTATGCTTGTCATGCTTAGTTTTAATAGGTGGCAAGAAATTAGACAAGAGAAGTCGCTTGGCAAGATATGAAGAACTCTTCTTTCAAGATCGCCATTGATAGCTTTTAGAAACTCATGTTCTTGCTCTAGATTGAGCTTCAAGCGTAGCTTCTCATGAGATCTTAGGAGCTCTCTATGATCTTCTTGAGTTGTTTCATGAGCTAACTTAAGAGTGTTTAGTTCTTTAGTTAGACGCTCAATCTCCTTCATAGCATTGTCATTCGACTTTTCTCGACTATAAAGACTACTAGCATGTTCATCATTACTAGGCTCACTAGATTTGTCATGTAAAAGCTCATCTTCACCAAGCAAGTCATCCTCATCACTATCAAAGTCAATAAATTCAGGGTGTGATACCTTGGGGCCTTTAGCCATGAAGCATCTTCCAATTCCTCATTTGGTGAATCAAATAAGTCATAGGAGTTGGAGTTGGAGGACACGAGAGCAAGACCGCAACACCTTCATCTTGATCAGAGTCGGAGTTGGAGTGATAGCTTTTTTCGAGTGATTGTCTGAGTCGGAGCCGAGACCCATTCACCTACATGAGCTTGATGTTTTCTTCTTGTGTAGCTCCTTGATGACTTGTCTTTCCTCTCCTAATCCTTGCTTCTCCGAGAGGGTCTTCGCTCATAACGATCATCTCTACTCCTTCTCTTTCCGAGGTGACTCTTCTCTTGAGCTTCTTCTTCTTGGAGATTCTTCTTCTTGTGGGGAGCCGAACACTCATTTGAGTAGTGTCCGGTCTTCCACAATTGTAGCAGCTTCGATCACGACTAGAAGATCTCTTTTCATCATATGATCTAGACTTTGAGCTTCTTTCCTTGCTTCTACTCTTGTAGAATTTGTTGAAGTTCTTCACCATTAGGCTTATCTCTTCATTGGAAACTAGCTTGTCACTTGAGGTTGTGGGAGCATCACTTGTAGCTTTGTAAGCACCACTTGACTTGTTGTGAAGCTCTTCCTTATCTTTAAGTGTCATCTCATGAGCAACAATTCTTCCAATGACTTCGTTGGCTTGAGATTCTTGTAGTTTGGCATCATTTGGATCAAAGTGCACACGGTGTCATACTTTCCATCCAAAGCTCGAGAATCTTCTTGATGATGAATCGGTCGGTCATTTCTTCGCTTCCTAAGCCGGCAATCTCATTTGTGATGAGAGCAAGCCTAGAGTACATTTCAGCGAATTCTTCACCTTCCTTCATCTTGAACTTGTCAAGTCGACCTTGAAGAACATCTAGCTTTGATTCCTTCACGGACTCGGTACCTTCGCATTTCACCAAAGTATCCCAAATCTCTTTGCATTCTCAAGACGGCTGATTTTGTTGAACTCCTCGACACAAAGCATTGAAGAGAATGTCACAAGCTTGAGCATTGTTTTGCAACATCCGCAATTCATCCGCTAGAAGCTTCACGATCCGAACTTTTCCTTCCTCAAGAATTCACCTTGCAAACCAACACAAATAATGCCCCATGCGGCTGGTTATGTCCAAGAATATGCATTTTCATTTTATGCTTCCAACTAGCAAAGTTTGAACCATCAAAGTAAGGACCTCTACTTAAAATTACCTCACTAGACGCCATACTCTCCTAGGTTGTGAAACCAAGCTTATGGAGTCCAATGCAATGGAAACCAATACAATGGAGACCAAAGCTCGATACCACTTGTAGGATCGAAGTATGTCTAGAGGGGGGTGATTAGACTACTTGACAATATAAAATTCAGCCTTTGATAAAGACAAGTTTTTGGCAGATTCACAATTATGATCAAGTCAAGTATCACCCTACACATGCAATTCTAGAGTATAGGCAGCGGAAAGTAAATTGCACATGTAGTAAAGAGAGGTGGAGAAGAGCAAACGCAATTTGGAGACACGGAGATTTTTTCTCGTGGTTCCGATAGGTGGTGCTATCGCCAATCCACGCTGATGGAGACTTCAACCCACTGAGGGTAACGGCCATGAGAGTCCACGGAGGGCTCCACCCACGAAGGGTCCACGAAGAAGCAACCTTGTCTATGCCATCATGGCATACGCCCACGGAGGACTAGCCTTACTGGGGTAGATCTTCACGAAGTAGGCGATCTCCTTGCCCTTACAAACTTCTTGGTTCAACTCCACATCTTGACGGAGGCTCCTGCCACACCTAACTAATCTAGGAGGCACCACCTCCAAAAGGTAATAGATGGTGTTGATGATGATGAACTCCTTGCTCTTGTGCTTCAAATGATAATCTCCCCAACACTCAACTCTCCTCACCGATTTGGCTGTGGTGGAAGAAAGGATTGAGTGGAAAGCAACTTGGGAAGGCTAGAAATCAAGTTTCATATGGTGGGAGTGGAGCAACTTGATCTCAACACAAGGGTAGGTAGTTTTCTTCTAAATGTAAGGTAGGAGTGGTAGTTCTTTCGATGGCTCTTCCACGAATGAAGAGGGGTGGAGGGTATTTATAGCTCTCCACACAAAATCCAACTGCTATACACATTTGACCAATCTCGGCCGACCGGTTGACAACTCGGTGAGACCGAAAGTTCAAATCATGTGAACGCTGGGATTTTCGTGGACCGAAATACAATCTCTGCTAGTCCGATTCTTCCAAAGACAAGAGCTTGCCAATCTTGGTGGGACCGATTTCATCATCTCGGTGACACCAATTTGATGACGTAGGTTACGTAGCTTGGCATAACTCAAGTTTCGTGAGACCGAGTTCGTAATCGGAAAATCCAAATTTCTAGGGTTTGGCTTTGTGGCTGAGGTGGTTCATCTTGGTGTGACTGAGTTTAGGAAATCGGTGGGACCGAGATTACTTATGAGTGTATATTTGAAGTGAGAGTTGCGATAGTTTAGGAGATGTATCACTAAGCACTTTGAGCAACCAGATCATTAACATAACCTCATCCCCTTTAATAGTATTGGCTTTCCTATGGACTCAATGTGATCTTGGATCACTAAACCAAAATGGAGTCTTGAGCTTTTGCCAATGCTTGCCTTAGCATTTTGAGGGGTCCACTTCTTCAAATATTGCCATACCCATATCATCGAACTTTCTCAAATGATTCTCAAGAAACTATTAGTTCAATGATATATATGTTGTTATTAATTACCAAAACCACCCGGGATTAGTTGCACTTTCACTTTCCTTCTCCACTAAGGAAGAGGAGGAGTCCTACTCCCGTTTGAGTAGGACTCTCCAGCGCACTTAGGGGGCCAACCGCACTCCCGCCTCCCTCCTTATATACGGTGCAGGTGGGGGGCACCCCAAGACACACAAGTTGATTTTCGTGATCGCTCTTAGCCGTAAAGCGGCCGCTTCTCCACCATATTCCACCTCGTCATATCAGAGCAAGGTTTAGGCGAAGCCCCGCCAGTAGAACATCATCA
Source organism: Aegilops speltoides (assembly GCA_021437245.1). Classification (NCBI taxonomy): domain Eukaryota; kingdom Viridiplantae; phylum Streptophyta; class Magnoliopsida; order Poales; family Poaceae; genus Aegilops; species Aegilops speltoides. Next base: position 4,795 of record JAHHZJ010004112.1, on the reverse strand, counting down.
TCGTCTCGTCAGACCCCGACTCAATGCCACATCGATCTAGCATGTAACACCTCATATCACTTTATGCCTCACGACGGTATTCTACCTGTGTCGCCTTTACCTTTGCTCCGGACCGCTTATGCCTTTTGGCACACGATATGATAGTGTCGCTAGCATCCATATGATAAGGAGCCCGGCCGACATGGCTAGTCATAAACCCAAAGTGGCACAAACTTATCGACAGCATCCATGACCCAAAGATCAAACGTGTTTCGGTCATCAACGAGTAAGTTCCGGTCAGAGCATCTGGCTAGCAGATCCGGTGAACCGGCAGAAGCGGCTAGCAGTGACTCTGGCACTAACGCTGACATTTCCAAGGGATGTACACAGAACGAAGAAGGACACATGCCGCCAGCCTAAGTGTTCCGGAGCAAGAGCAAGCTACCATGGCTCCTGTGGAGACACTAGGAGACATTTCCGTAAGAGGGGCTACTAAGGATAAACAACTAGATAGTCGATCCCACACATACCAAGCATTTCAATAACATACACACAATATGCCTCGATATGTGCAAATACAACATGGCATCACAACATGACTCTACGACTCAAGTATGTATTCATTAGGCCCGAGGAGCCAGATATTACAAACATAGGTCTCATGACCCAACATTCTGAGCATACAAGTCAAAGCACAAGCGAAGCTTATCATGTCCGAAAGTACGACATCTACAAATGAAAAGGCTTAGAAGCCCGACTATCTACTAGATCTCCGCCGAGGCACAAGATCGCTGCACGAGGTAACAAGCTAAACGTCAAGTCCACGGAACTACTAGCGAGACTCAAGTCTCTCTCGCAAAAACATAAATAGGCAAACGTGAGTACAAATGTACCCAAAGAAGACTTACATCGTAACTAACTACATATGCATCATTATCAACAAAGGGGTGGTGGAGTTTAACCAGCAAGCTAGCTTTGACTCGGTGGCTATCCCGAACTACGAATCGCAAGTAACTCTTTTGAGGTATGCACACGAGTCCACATATTCACCATATCAATACACCACTATGGATCCGCCCCGCCTCCCTACTAGAATGCCATCCATAGCACTCACGCTATCTTGGCGATTTTAGAGTATCCACTTTCACTTGTCTATGAACTGCATAAGGGTCCAAGTTTCCATATCCGAGGAACCTGCTATTCAATAGATAATGATAACCTCAGGGGTGTACTTTTCACACACGCTCGCCACTTATCGCCTCAGACATCGCTATGTACCGCGGCAACCTTCAAGCGAAGTCTGGCGAGGGAGTCGCCACGACCTACCTAAACACTCAAGTCTCTCGTCTGTGTTTATCGCCTATTCGGTTCCATCCGCAAGGAGATCCGCCGGGTGTCGCCACGGCCCCAAACGATGTGAGCAGGGTTCCAAGCCCACCTCGACGGGTGGATCTACGCTATACACCGTACACGGTGCTTAGTCTCCGTCCCAAGCCCACCTGCACGGGTGCCACTTGGTAGACTACTAACACTACCTACAAACACCGTAAACTAGTTGCAACTCCCGGACAGAGAACAAGGTGATTAAGAAGCCGAGAGGGTCAATTAAGGATCCCAATGAGTGGTAGTAGCTGTTCATGGATCACCAACACGTAACTCGCCTCCCGAGGATGGCTGCAGTGAGACAACCCACCATGTACTCCTACATGGCCTCTCACCGCTACTCTTTACCAAATCGTGTTCACACACTTAGCTCACACACAAGAGGACATGTTCACACACCTCCGATTCATCCTCGGCGAATCGACCGACTCAACTCTAAGCAATAGCAGTGCATGACAAACAAGCATGGATGAGTAGGCACATCAGGGCTCAAACAACTCCTACTCATGCTAGTGGGTTTCATCTATTTACCGTGGAATGACAGTCATGCAAAGGATAAGGGGTTCAGCTACCGCAGCAAGTAATGTGATGAATCGCTGTTGTCCTAATGCAAGAAAAGAGAGCAGAGCGAGAGAGTGGGATTGTATCGAATGAACAAGGGGTTTTGCTTGCCCGCACTTCAAGATAATATATCTCTTCATCGGTGTCATCGAACTCATCGCCGGAACGCTGCCTTATCGAGAGGGGCAATTACCGCAAATCGAGAAGGAAACACAATCAATGCAATGCACAATATGATGCATGATCATGACATGGCAATATGCTGTGGTTTGAGCTAATGCAACTAGCAATGATTAAATGAAGTTGGTTTGAATACAAGATTCAAATTCAAACTCCATATGTGATTATTCAAATGCCATTTAAATGATTTGTGCTAAACAGCAGCTATAAGTTGTTCTAACATGCATGAAAATGGTACAGATGGATTCCTTGAATTTTTCTGATAATTTTTCATATATAATTTATTTCATTTGGAGTTACGGTTTAATTTCTATGATTTTTAGAACTTTAGGACATTTTCTGGAAATGAATAAATCATTCAGATTTATTTAAAATACGTAAAAGCATTATCAAGGCCAACCTTGCATCATGCCGACGCTCATCTGGTCAACGAATGCGTCCAGTCAAACCTCGACCTGTGGGTCCCGCGTGGTCAAGTATTTAGGCTAACTAGTTTTTAGTTAGCACTAAACTAATTTAATTAGAAGATGGGCCCCACCGCATGCGGAGTCGGGAGTCCACCGGCCCACACGGGTCAACTAGGGTCAACGGGTCAACTCACGGGCGCTTAGCCGCGATTTACCAGACACGGCGGGCAAGCGATTCAAGGCCTTTGGGCGACTAATCGATGGCCGAGCCCACCCACGAGGAGCCAGGGCTCGCGCATCCAACCGTAAGGGGAGGTGTGAGGTGCGCTGGAGTTGGGCACGCGCCGACTCGGCGGCGGCCGGAGTTCGGGCGCATTCCAAAACGAGGCTGCGTGGCTGGGGGTGGCATGCTTGGCTTTCACGACACTGGGCAGGCGCGTGAGCACGGGTGTGCTCGGTTAGAGTTGCGTACGTAGGCACGGCGCGGCGACATGGCCGGGCAAGCGAGGTCTCGCCTGCTACGGACGGCAGCTAGAGGGAGGTAGAGCACGAGAGGGGGGAAACGATGATGGAGCTCACAGCGGTTATGGAGGGCCTCGCGTGCTCGGGAAGCTCGGGAGGCGGTGAATCGCCGGGCGATTTATCTTCGTGGCCGACGAGGAAAACGGCGGCGGTGGCGGGCAAGCAGCAGGTCCGGGCCTCGTGGGCTCGCCGAGGAGGTCGGGAACGCCGACACGGAGCTCGCAGCACGGCGAGGGGTCGAGGGGGAGACGCGGTCATGCAAAACGGCGCCGGCAAGCATGAGCCCGCCGGGCAGAGAGGGAGAGAGAGTAGAGAGAGGATGGTAGAGAGTGAGCGAGGGATTCCAGAGGGGTAGCGTGGCAACGTTGAGGTGTCTCTAGCGCCGGGACGCAGGAGGGGTGGTGGAGGGGCGGCGCCAGGCGCATGCCACACGCCTCGCTTCATCGCGCGAGGAGGAAGGCGCAGAGAGCGCCGTGGGCTGGGCCGCCGGGCTGCATGCTGTTGGGCAGGTGGGCTGCTGTAAGCCTGTATGTTTCTACTATTTTACTTTTCTCTGTTCGCTTTATTTTCTCAGTAGTTGTTTGGGCTTTATTAAAAATACTTAGGCACATCGAAAATCACCAAACTTCTCATGGCCACTGCTTGGAATATATCCAACATGGAACATTTCGCTTAGGGACTATTTGGACATTTTAAATATTTTATAGTATTTAAATGCCCAAATTCAAATAGAGTATGATTTAATTCAGAGCCCAAATATATCATGGAAAATGTGCATCACCTCCGCCACTGCTTACAAGATTTCCATAAATGATGAACATTTTTGAAAGCCATTTGACTTACTGAAAATATTTCAAGTGAACCTAGTGAATTCCTTTAATGCTAGGGTTTGGACAATCCCCATTTCAACTTTAATGAAATTTAGACATGATGACATGAATGCAATGCCACTAGTTACAAACAAACTCTAGGGCTGTACATCGTCACCACGCCATCATGCTGACGGAAGTCATCCCCGACACCCTGCTGGATCGGAGTCTGGGATCGCCATCGAAATAACGTAGCTGAACTTGGAGGTGCCGTAGTTTTGGTACCGGATCGGTCGGATCGTGAAGACGACGACCACATCAACCGCGTTGTCATAACGCCTGCTTTTGTCCACGAGGGTATGTGGACAACACTTCTCGCTGCTATGCATCAAGATGATCTTAAGGCCTGTGATAGGATTTTTTTGAAATTACTACGCTCCCCAACACCCCTCCCCCCACACACCCACACTTCCCAACACCAAGGAGTAGGGTGACACCTCGATCTTGATACTAATCTATCGACCGCTTCTCTCTCAAACATACACACACACACACACTACCCGACCAAGGAGTAGGGTGACACCGATCTTGATACTAATCTATCGATCGGATTCTCTCTCAAACATACACACACACACACTACCCGACAATCGAAGGAGTAGGGTGGCACATCGATCTTGATAATAATCTATCGACCTCTTGAAACACACACACACACACTCGCTTAGTTGTGCCTCCGGCTCACCGCCAAGACACTCGACACGCCTTTCTCCCTCCCCCAACAATGACAGCGGTAAGGGTGATAACTCGATCCGATCATAGTCCGTCAATTGGTTTCTCTCTCAAACATTGTGTCCGGTGCCTCGCCGGTAGCCCTCGATATGTAGACTTCGCGCAAGACAACTATAGTGACAATGACGCCGAACCCAAGGTGCCTTGTTTTTACCGCCTCAT
>JAHHZJ010004111.1:0-21662 GCA_021437245.1 Aegilops speltoides | reverse complement strand
CGGAGTGGAAGCCCATTAATAACCCTCAAGGGAACCCCAGGTGGGTTTAAAGACCCTTAGGGCCAAAACCAATTGGGGAATGTTTCCAAGTTTAATTCTTTCACACAACCCATTGTTTCCATAAAAAGATTACCATGTTGGTTTAAATTTTCGCCCTTCCCTTTTGAATAAACCTTAAAAACCAAAAAATAAGGTTTTCCCGCTTTGGAACCAAAATAAAAAAACCCCAAAAAAAGGTTCCCCGTTGGGACCCCAAAATAGCCTTTCCCTTTGGGGTCAATAGAAGAAATAACCCACAAAGGGGCAAGACTTAGAGGCCTTCCTTGAAAGCTTGGTTGGGCCACCCCCGTAAACATAAGGAAAAACTGTTTCAAATCCGGACCACAAATTCAAGAATCCCATTACCATGGGTAAATCAAGGACTACAAACCAAAATAAAAGGAAGGAAAATGGGATAAAAGGCCCTAACAAATTCTAACTACCCCAATGACAAAGAAGAAACAAAGGGCAAATTTCAATGATCCCGAGGGTTGTCCAACCCTCTTCGCCAAACAAAACACCAAAACCTGTTTCAATTTCCGGGAGCCAGAAAACCCATTACCGGGTACAAACCAGCGCAAATGGTGTTCAAGTTGGGTTAAAAACCCGAACAATTAACAAATTCCCAAATTGCCAACATTTCCACCACGCCCAAAAGTTTATACGCAGGGTGTCCCCCAACTTTACCCGACAAAGTTTCCGCGATCATCGGCGGAATAGATTTTCACCCAGACATCCGACCGACCTTTCAAATTCCGGAAACCATCAAGACATTTCGACAATGGTAAAACATGACCAAAAGCCGCCCGATGGCCAAAATCCCAAGGAGCGCATATCTCGCTCGGGCACAACCGGATGAGCAAGACGCGGGGGCAAGAACCCGGGTCAGGCCGGAACATCGCCGGTTTGGACCAAAGACAGAAAGCACCGCCCGGGGCTAAAATAAGATGACCTCGAGAGAGGACTCCCAAGGGAAAAGGTAGGGGGTGAGGTGGAAAATCAAGTTGGGCCTTTGGACGATTAAAGCGAATTCCGTTCAAAGGGAAAACGCAAAACTGGGAACATAACACCGGTATGACGGAAACTAGGCAGCAAGAGGGAACAAAACACCGGCATAAGGCCGAGCCTTCCACCCTTTACCAAGTATATAGATGCATTAATAATATAAGAGATTTGTGATATCCCAACCAAAATCCTATCCACCATGGAGAAATCTTCAACTTCACCCGCAACTAGCAACGCTATAAGAGGGGCTGAGCAAAAGCAAGAATATAGCCAAACAACGGTTTGCATAGGAAAGGTGTCAAAGGTTAGAGGTTCATGGCAATTTGGGATGGCTGGACAAACAGTAATAGGTAGCCAGCATAGCGAAAAGAACGAGGCAACTAGCATAGCAATGATAGTAGTGAGATCCGTAGTAGCGGTCATCTTGCCTGAAATCCCGCTTAGGAAGAAGAACGAGTCCATGAAGAAGATGAACGGATGAAGCCAAACCAATCGAGATTTAACGAACCTCAATCCGTAATCTAAACCGGTTAACGAGAGAAGCAACCCGGAAAGAAGCAAACAACATGGTAAACACACGCATAATCATGGCATGATGCACAATCAAGTATGATGCATGTCCGGTTTAATGAGGCATGGATGGCAAAGTGCACAAACAATACTACAAATTAGGGAGTCAATATGCAACGAAGGCATATTGACAAAACACCACATTCAAGTATTTAGTTCACTCGCTTATGCACCCAACAATATTAAATGTTGTTAAACATGGCAAGGTGAAGCATAATTAAACTACCTACCTAGGCAAGTTTAAATGAGGCCGGAAACAACGAACAACATTTCCGAAAACCCATAAGCAATATTCGAATTTGGTAATTTCTCACCTGTAACACCCCAATGTATCTTTCCATATTCCGTAACTCCAACTATTGCCATTTTGGTTATGTGCTATGATATTCCCTCCGTGGTTGGGTTTTTTTCATTTTGCATTTTGTTCATGTCATGCATCTCATATCATGTCATCATGTGCATCTCTTTGCATACGCTGTTCGCCTCATGATTCCAGCATATTCCCCGGTCATTCTGCTTTTAATCCGACACCCTATGTTCCCCGCCCCTCTTGTTCCTTTCCGTAGCGGATGTTGAACATTCCGGAATGGACCGAGCCTTGCCAAGTGGCCCTGGTATAGCACCGTAGACCACCTTGCAAGTTTCGGTCATTTGGAGTTCGCTTGGTACTCCAATTAACCGCCCTCGAAAGGCCTCTTTTGAGTTGCAGCCCAACACCCCTCCAAAAGCCCAATAACCCATCTAACTCCCTTCCATGCCCCGGTCGTTCGATCACGATCGTGGGCGAAAACTACACCTCATTTGACTCTCCTAGCTCCCCTATGCCTATTTAAAGACCCTCCCAAATCCCGCAAACCCTAGCCCCCGCTTCCTTCCTTCCCGGGCCCGGACACGTCTCGACGGCCCGGACGTTTCCACAGCTTCGAGCTAACGGGAGGCGACACGGCAGGCCCAACCATTGGCCAACAAGGCCAGGGCCAAGGCCCCTCCCAACCAAGGCCTCACCGGGCCTTTCACACAAACCCCCACACACACTGGCTGGCTGGCCAACACCCACACACAGGCCAAACCCTCTCCATTCTGCCCTGGCCAAGGACGCCACCGGTCCTCCGGCGACGCCTTCCCCTCCGCCGCCTGGGACTCGAAGGCCCCGTCTGCCCGATCTGATCGACCTAGGTTGATTTTTTTCCTCCCCGAATCCACTAAGTCCCAAACCGTAATTTTGCATTTTTTCAACGCATCACATCTCCTCAACCGTGGCTCTTTTGGGCGATAATATGTCAAAATGTTCGTACCAAGAGTACATCATTTCATTACATTGCATCATTTGCATTTGAGCTCATCTTGATGCCCGAAATTCTGTTGGAATATAGCTTCAGATCGTTAGTTTCAGAATTTTATCAGTTCGAGCTCTTTTGTCATTTTTGCCATGAATTATGTGTGCACCCTATGAATTTGAGTCCTACATGTAAGTTGAACATTGCCATGCCATCTTTCCAGGGGTATTTTCCATGTATTTTTGTGAGCTATGTGTTGACTAGAACAAGCATGCAAAGTAGGGATGAAGATGTTACTGATTTCAGGAACTTAGTGATTTCACTAAGTCTTGTCCTGATGTTAATTTTATGCCATATGTTTAGGTTGTTTCAGAGAGATCTATGCCCTTTTTGAGCATGATCAGTAAGGGTGTTTTGAACATATGGTTGTGCTCTATCCATCCATGCCTTTGTTGGTATTTATGGAGTAGTCTAGCATGTCATTTTCATGCTCTACTTTTGCTTGAAATTGTTTCCTGGCAGACTGTTTGCATTAGATTCAATTTTCACGAGGTCGGTGTAGTTGATCCGGTATTATGATGTTGTTCTTGCCATGTATAGCTCCTATGCCATGTCTTCTTGATGGGTGTATGCTTAGTTTATCATGAGGTGCTCTGTAGTGAGTGCATCGAGCTCACGAACATGCCATGTTGAATCTGTTTTTGCCATGTCCTGAGATTTCACTAAGTCTGAAATCTGTTATAAAACTTGCAATGTTTACATGGGTGCCATCATTTCTTAGAGTCCTTTTTTTATGGTCAGTAAGGGACTATTGAAATATGCTTTGAGTAGAATCATGTCATGCCTTGATTTGCTATTATAAGTTCCTGTAGCATGATGTTTGCTTGCCCTAAACATGCCTTCCTGATGTTAATTCCGCCATGTTAGTATTTTCACTAAGTCTGTGAACCTGATATTTTGAGCACTTTCACCATGCTTGTTTGAACATGTTATGATGTGATTTAGCCGTAGCTCAGTGCTCCTTCTATTGTTAAGCATCTCCTGTAGTTCGTTGCCATATGCTTTGTCTTTATGTTGGGGTGCTGTAGCATAGTTTCGGGTTGCGTGCTAAGTAGCATCGGGCTGTTAAACGCAGATTTGCGCCATTCTTGTTTTGCTTGTCATTTGCAAACCGTGCATCCGATTCCGTGATTTTTATCGATTTCAACCAAATCATCTCATCTTTCCAGCGCATACTTGGTTTGCCAAGTTGATGCCCGGTTCATCATTTTCCTTCCGGAGCATACATATGCATAGCATGTCACATCTCGCAAGCATGTCATGTTTTGATCATATTGCTTGTGATATGTTCCTTGTTTGATTGTGGTTCCGTTGTTTGTGTTCTTGCTTTGATAGAGCCGAGACGAGTACGTGAACGAGGAGCCTGTTGAGAACGCCACGAGGATCAAGCCTTAAACTCCGAGAACCTTAGCAAGATGACCATACCTTCAAATCACTTCTATCTTTGCTTGAATGCTCGCTTCTTTGCTATGCCTATGCTGCGATACCTACCACTTGCTATATCATGCCACCCATATTGCCATGTCAACCTTTAACCACCCATGTCCTAGCAAACCGTTGTTTGGCTATGTTACCCTTTTGCTCAAATTTCTTTATAGCCTAAGTTAGTCAGGTGAAGATGAAGTTTGTTCCTTGTTGAACATGATTATTTTGGGATATCACAATATCTATTGTTTTAATTAATGCATCTATATACTTGGTAAAGGGTGGGAAGGCCCCTTATGCCCGGTGTTTTGTTCCACTCTTGCCACCCTAGTTTCCCATACCGGTGTTATGTTCCTTGATTTTATGCTCCTTACGGTCGGGTGATTTATGGGACCCCTTGAAGTTCGCTTTGAATAAAACTCCTCCAAAGGGCCCAACCTTGGTTTTACCATTTGCCACCTAAATTTTTTCCCTTTGGGGTTTTCATGAGCCCGAGGGTCATCTTTATTTTAGCCCCCCGGGCCTTCGAAAGTGTTGGTCCAAACTAGAGCCACTTGTGCCACCCAGGCAACTTGGGGTATCTTCGTTGTGACGTAGTGTTCATCCCGGTGGAGAACGAGATATGTGCAGCCCTATCGGGATTTGCAAACAAGAGGTCTTGCTGGTTTAGTTTTACCATTGTCGAAATGTCTTGATGTACCGGATACCGAAGTCCGATGGTGTCTTGGGTGAAGGTTTATTCCTTCAGACCGTGAGAGCTTGTTATGGGCTGTTGGGACACCTCGCAGGTATTATCTTTCAAAGCCGTGCCCGCGTTATGAGGCGGATGGGAATTTGTTAATATCCGTTGTAGAAAACCCGGTTGATTTTAATTAAAATACATCAACCTGGTATGTAACCGTGATGGTCTCTTCTCGGGAGTCCGGAAGTGAACACGGTGTTGGAGTTATGCTTGACGGAAGTAGTCGATCACTTCTTGATCGCTAATAGTTTCAACGACCGCCCTTTGCTTCTTCTTCTCGCCCGATGTAGCCACCATATTTAAGCGCTTGCAGGTCCTTTTTGACACCAGCCTTCCTTGCTTAAATAGTTTTGATCTCGGTGGTGAGATTGTCGAGTCCCTGGGGCTCAAGATTCTACCAAAAAGGATGGGTAGGTGATGCCAACAGATGGCCTTAACCGAGCTGAAGTGGGAATATGATGAGGCACTTGGTCGATACTATGTTTCTTTTCCGGACGATTAGTAGGGAGCCCGCCTTAGCGATCGGGATTTGTGTCGATTTGGGGTTCTTCTTTTATTTTGGTTCCGAGTCGGACCTTGATTGTATCTGATGATGTAATGCTTTATTTATGTAATTGTGTGAAGTGGCATCGAAGCCAACTATGTACCTTTTCCCTTAATGTATTACATGGATTGTGGAAGATTACCTCACTTTGCGACATTGCTTTCAATGCGGTTATGCTCTAAGTCGGCTTTCACACGGGGAGCTATAGCCGCATCGAGGGCGCATAAGTTGGTAATCGAGCCATCCCGACCTTTAGGAGCCCCCAACGCTGATCGCTTTTTAGTCCGAGTTTGGAGAAAAATGTTTTGAGTCATTCAGATTATATATATCGGAGAGTTTAGGAATTCTTTTACCCCCATCCCTTCGACCTTCTCGTGAGGTATCCCACGAGAGTTTTGACTCTTTCTTCCAAATTTCACTAAAATTTTTAGGATCACGCTGGTATCTTGGGATCGTTCCGATGGTTTTATGATGACAACATTGTCTTGGTTGCCTCCCGACATTTAGGGGTGGCGTTTCCCGGAGTTGAGCTCCCGAGGTGTTGTCGCCATAATTTTATCGCCAGCTCGAATACCTGAGTTTAGCAACGACATCGAAAATCTTTTATGCGCTTGTTGGTGAGATAACCCCCGCTAACCCAAAGATTGGGTGAGTACGAGTATTGCCATGACTGTGATAACGGATGCTTTTCAAGGTTGAGGTACACGATTTCAAGGTTTCTTGGTTATGTGTAAGGATGGATACAAATGGATGTAGGGATTGTTAGCTTTGGGTGAGATATATATTTGCCCCCTAATCCCCAACACCGATTGCATAACCGAAAGTTTCGGAGTTTATAGGTGGGATTCAAGTAGCTCTAGCATTTTCTTCCGCAGATATTTGGTTTGTGATTGGGTAACCTTACCACATATTTGTTCCATTCATACCTTGTTTTTATTTTTATTCATCAATCTCTTATCAAGTGGCTTCTCACCTTAATGGACCTGATGTTTACTTTGGAATTCATTCGCTCATCCCTGTTCAATGTTTATTGTGAAGACTATATGTTGCAATTTCTATCCGCTGATTCAACTTGTCTATCTTGTCATCAAGATGCTAACGGATGTCACCCTCTTCAGATGGCTCCACCAACGCCCGTAATCCCGGAACGCAGGAGGGAGTCAAAGGAACCCTCCACCTCCACCTCCGCCCGGAGGCATGGCAAACTTTGATGGCAACCACTAACGCCAACGCCATTGTTGATCCAGGATGCAAGAGCGTAACCAAGGCCAAGGCAACCAAGGGAATCAAGGTCAAGGCCAGTTCTATCATCACCACGCCTTTACACTCAACCAGTTTTGCCAACCAGCCAAAGTTTTCAAATTGGCCGAGGCCACGACAATTGGCTCGTGGATATCAACAAGCATTTTGAGTGCAGAATGTCGCCCGGGACCACGCCAAGTTCGGCCTTTTCAGCTCAAGGATCGGCCAAATTGGTTCCAAAGAATACAAGGATTCTAGAGGTGGTCGAAAGTGATTACTTGACTGATTTCCGGGACTTTAAAGCTCACCACATTCCTTCCAAAGGTTGTTGAGAGCAAGCGGAGGAGTTCCGCAATCTCAAGCAAGGGAGCATGTCAAGGTAATAATACAACATTCAGGCCGAAACTTGCTCGCTTTTGCTAAACAAGACGCTCCTCGATGAGAAAAGTATGATCTATCGCCCAGAGGTGGCCTTCGAGAGGATCTGGCTATCTCTTGTTCTTTCTCGAGCCTACCTAGTTTGATCAATTCTATAATATGGCACTCGCTAGAAGGTGCTCAGCTCAAGTGGAGGCTTCAAAGAAGAGAATCGTGGATGCTTTTTCTTCTTTCTTCTCAAGTGGCAAAGAAAGCAAGAAAAGTTCTACCTTCCTCCTCCTCCGTCTCACACCTTATCAAAAGAAGAACTCAGGGTGGTGGATCTTCCCACCCCCCAACCCAAGCTACTGAACAAGTCTCACCGCTCCAAGGTCAAATGCTCCTTATCACCGTCCCCTTCAGAGGTGACCTCAACAAGTGCCAGCAGAAGGTCACTATGAACAAATGCCATAAACCAAAAGCCCTTCCTCCTCCCCCCGTGAGGTCTTCAACAATGCAAGGGTCACATAATCCCAAGTATGCAAAGGTGAATATGATGAATGCAGCCAAGCAAGAGGATTCTTCGATGTGATCATTAATCTTCCAATGATATTCCCCAAAAGTCTTATTTGATACCGTGCATCGCATTGTTTCATGTCAACACCGGTTTACCAAGCATGATTTCTTCGAATATTTGGATAAAACTCTAGCAATTGTTTCCCCGGCAAGCACATGAGTTTCGCTGAGGGTTCCAATGTTTCTATCAAGATGGGCGATTATAGATTTCTTCTCTCCAATTGTCCTTGGTGACTCGATATTGATCTTATTCTTGGATGGATCGCTTTTCAAAGACAAGGCTCACTTGATTGTGTTGTGGAAATTCAATTACACACCCTTTCCGAGGATGTTATCATCTATGCCGCCGGATGAAACCATTTTGGTTGTTTTCTCAATGAGAAGGGCAATTGATGCTATCTCTCAAATTCCCTTTAGAGTACCAAGATGTCTTCCCGTAAGAGCTTCCGGTATGCCTCCTCATCGCCACCGAATTGTATTGATCTTGAGCCCGCATCGAACCTTTTGCAAGCCGCCCCAAGCTTGGACCCAAGGAGCTGAAAGAATTGAAGAAGCAGCTCGATGAACAAAGAGCGTCCTGGTTTGATCGACGAAGTTTCATCTCCATGGGGATGTGGAGTTCTTTTGTCCGTAAGAAGGATGGCAGGACCAACTTTGTGTTGATTACCGCCCATTGAACAAGAAGACAATCAAGAACAAGTATCCACTTCCCAACATCAATGAGCTATTCGAGCAACTCAAAGGTGCTAAAGTATTCTCCAAGCTTGACCTCCGATGGGTTATCATGATTCGATTCGTGAACAAGATATTCCCAAGACAAGATTCGGAAAAGCTATGGTTCTTATGAATATACCGTCATGTCTTTCGCCTTGTCAATGCTCCTCCAACTTTCTCTCGATGATGAACTTTATCTTCAACCCCTACACAAATGAATTTCCCTTGGTGTATCTCGATGATATTTTGGTCTTCTCCAAGAACAAGCAGGATCATGCCAAACATTTATTGGTGCCACAAGCCCAGAGAACATCAATTCTATGCAAAGTTTTCCAAATGTGAGTTCCCTTGATGAAGTTCTTTATCTTGGTCATATCATTCAGCCAAGGGCATCGCTGTTAATCCCGAGAAGGTGTCTTCAATTGTGAATTGGGAACCTCCTCGTATGTCAAGGGTTCCGCAGTTTTTCGGTCTTGCAAGCTATTGTCAAGATTCGTTGAGAATTTCTCCAAGATTGCAAAGCCTCTTTCCAACCTCCTCCGCATGTCAAGTATGTCCGGACCCGAGTGTGATGTCGCCAACACCCCAAAGAGAAGTTAGTTACAGCCCCGCCTTGACTCCCTCGATGAAGCCAAGCCATTCAAGTTTTCGGATGCTTCCTTGCAAGGTCTCGGTGCTGTGTTAACCAAGAGAAGAAGGTTGTGGCTTATACCTCTGGGCTTAAGCCCAACGAAAAGAACTCCCCACTCACGATCTCGAGTTGGGGCGCTTGTCCATGCATTGATAACATGGAGACATCTCTTGTTGGGAAGGAAAGTGGACATATTCACCGATCACAAGAGCCTCAAGTATATCTTCACTCAACCAAACCTCAACCTCGTGCAAACTCGATGGGTCGAAATGATTCAAGAGTACAATCCAAGTATTGAATATACCCGGCAAGGCGAATGTGATTGGCAGATGCTCAAAGCAAAGGCTTATTGCAACAGCTTAATTCTCAAGCCCTTCCAACCGATCTTTGTGAAGCTTTCCCAAGTGAATCTTCAAGTTGTTCCTCAAGGATTTCTTGCCAACCTCATAGTCTCCCTACTTTGGAAGATCAAATTGGAGGCTCAACTTCCGGATACCATGGTGAAGAAGGTGAAACGTGGTATTGACAAGGGCATTCCAAATACAAGTGCTATCGCTGATGACAAAGACACTTTTTCTTTGAGGACCGACAGGTTCCTAAAGGCGATCTGAGAAAAGTCATCATGAATGAGGCACACAATTCCTCCTATCCATTCATCCCGAAGTACGAAGATGTACCATGACCTCAAGCAACAGATTGGTGGACTAATGAAGCGAGAAATTGCTCAATTCGGGAATGATGTGATGTCCGGAAGGGTGAAAGGAACACCAAAGACCAAATCTCCTCCAACCTCTTGCTATTCCGAATGGAAGTTTGATCATATCGAGATGGACTTCGTGATTGATTTCCTAAGTCCAAGGCGGAAATGATGCTATCTTCCGTCATTGAAAGCTTACTAAAGTGGCTCATTTTCTTCCCCAAAGAATCTATCACAGCAAAGCTCAGGCAAGAGCTATACACCTGAATTGTTCCTTGCACTTTCCACAATTGATCTTCTTCACCGGGAAGCATCTTCACTTCTAAGTTCCGATTCTTTTCGGGCCATGGGCACCAAAGATCCGCTTTCAAAGACACCATCCTCAAACTAGTGGCCAAGTCGAGCGAGTCAATCAAACCTTGAAGATATGCTCGGTTTTGTGTCATTTCTTTTGGCATGAAGTGGGAAGAGGTTCCATATGCCGAAGTTCTTCTACAACAACAATTTTCCCAAGTTCGCAAGGCCCCATTCGAAATTTATATGGCGAAAGTGCCGACCTCTCAATTGGTCCGAGAATGTGAACGCCAACTTCTTGGCAACGACTTGATCAAGGTCAAGAAATGTGCAAAGTCATTCGTGAGAATCTCAAAGCCGGAATCGCGCTTTAATTATTATGATGACAAGCACCGTGATGTGGCTTTTTGAAATCGGAGACCATGTCTACCCCTCTCCAATGAAAGGCACTCGCCGCTTGATCAAAGGGAAGCTTGCCCTAGATACGGGGTCCTTTCAAGATCATTGACAAAAGAGGCGATCTCGCCATCAACTTTAGCTTCCATCCAACTTTGCAAACCGCACGATGTGTTTCACGGTCACAAATCCGCAAGTGCTTCAAGATTCCCCGAAAGGACTATCAACTTTGAAGAAATTGACCTCCAAGAAGATCTCTTATCATGAGCACCCTGCGTTATTCTTGAAGAAACCCGAAGACTCGCAAAAGTCAATCAAATTTCAAAGTAAAGTGGTCACACCATTCACCGAGAAGCCACCGGGAGCGCGAGGATCACCTCCGTCCGGAATATCCGGAAATTTTTCACCCCAGATTCTCGGACGAGATCCTCTTGTAGTGGTGGAGTGTTGTAACACCCCGGATGTATCTTTCCATATCCTAAATCCAACTATTGCCATTTTCGGTTATGTGCTATGATATTCCCTCCGTGGTTGGGTTTTCTTTTCATTTTGCATTTTGTTCATGTCATGCATCTCATATCATGTCATCATGTGCATCTTTTGCATACCGTTCGCCTCATGATTCCGAGCATTTCCCCGTCAGTCCTTTTGCAATCCGACACTTATGTTCCCGGCCCCTCTTGTTCCTTTCCGCAAAGGGATGTTGAACATTTTGAATGGACGAGCCTTCCAAAGTGGCCCTGGTATAGCACCGTAGACCACCTTCAAGTTTCGGGTCATTTGGAGTTCGCTTTACCCAACTTAATAAGGCCTCAAGAAAGGCCCTTTTGAGTTGCAGCCCAACACCCTCCAAAACAGCCCAATAACCCATCTAACTCCCTTCCATGCCCCCGGTCGCTCGACACATCGTGGGCGAAAACTACACCTCATTTGGACTCTCCTACCCTCTATGCCTATTTAAAAGACCCTCCCAAATCCCGGGCAAACCCTAGCTCCCCTTTCCCTTTTCCCCGGCTGGACATTCGACCGGACCGTCTGGGCCTGAAGGTTAATCGGGAGGCTTACTTGCCGCCAACCCCCACACACAACACACACACACACACACACACACCACCACACACACACCCCCACACAACACATTGGGGCCCCTCCCGGCCACGGCCTGGGCCTTCCCCGGCCTCCGGCCCGGGCGCTGGGCCCCTCCCGGGATCCGGATCTGACCTAGGTTGATTTTTTCCCTCCCGAATCCACTAAGTCCCAAATCTGGGATAATTTGCATTTTTTCAACGATCACATCTCCTCAACCGTGGCTCCCTTTTGGGCGGATAATATGTCAAAATTTGTCTCAAGAGTACATCATTACATTCCATTGCCATTTGCATTTGAGCTCATCTTGATGCCCGAAATGCTGTTGGAAGATAGCTTCAGATCGTTAGGTTTCAGAATTTTATCAGTTCGAGTTTTTTGTCATTTTTTGCCATGAATTATGTGTGCACCCTATGAATTTGAGTCCCACATGTAAGTTGAACATTGCCTGCCATCTTTCCAGGGGTATTTTCCATGTATTTTTGTGAGCTATGTGTTGACTAGAAACAAGCATGCAAAAAGTAGGGATGAAGATGTTACGATTTCAGGGAACTTAGGATTTTACTAAGTCTTGTCCTGATGTTAATTTTATGCCATATGTTTAGGTTGTTTCAGAGAGATCTATGCCCTTTTGAGCATGATCAGTAAGGGTGTTTTGAACATATGGTTGTGCTTCCTATCCATCCAAATGCCTTTGTTGGTATTTATGAAGTAGTTCAGCATGTCATTTTCATGCTCTACTTTTGCTTGAAATTGTTTCCGGCAGACTGTTTGCAATTAGATTTCAATTTTTTCACGAGGTCGGTGTAGTTGATCCGGAGTTATGGTTCTTGCCATGTATAGCTCCTATGCCATGTCTTCTTGATGGGTGTATGTTAGTTTATCATGAGGTGCTCGGTAGTGAGTGCACGAGCTCACAACATGCCATGTTGAATCTGTTTTTTTCATGTCCAGATTTCAACTAAGTCTGAAATCTGTTATAAAACTTTGCAATGTTTTACATGGGTTAATCATTTTTAGAGTCCTTTTTGGCTTTATGGTAAGGGACTATTGAAATATGCCTTTGAGTAGAATCAATGTCATGCCTTGCTTTCATTATAAGTTCCTGTAGCATGATGTTTGTTTTGCCCTAAACATTGCCCTTCCGATGTTAATTCCTGCCATGTTAGTATTTTCACCAAGTCTGGAACCTGATATTTTGAGCACTTTCACCATGCTTTGTTTGAACATGTTATGATGTGATTTAGCCGTAGCTCAGTGCCCTTCATTGTTAACATCTCCCCAGTTCGTTGCCATATGCTTTGTCTTTTATGTTGGGGTGCCAGCATTAGTTTCGGTTAAGTGGCATAAGGGCTGTTAAACGCAGATTTGCGCCATTTTGTTTTTTGCTTGTCATTTGCAAACCGGGCATCCGATTCCGGTGATCTTTGTATCGATTTCAACCGGAAATCATCTCATCTTTCCAGCGGCATACTTGGTTTCCAAGGGTTGATGCCCGGTTCATCATTTTTCCTTCCGGAGCATACATATGCATAGAGTCACATCTTTATAGCATGTCATGTTTTCAATATTGCTTTGTTATGTTCCTTGTTTGATTGTGGTTCCGCGTTTGTGTTCTTGCTTTGGGTAGAGCCGGAGGAATTTGTGCAACCGGGAACGCCCCCACAGGATCAAGCCCGACAACCTCGAGAACCTTTACGCAAGATGACCATACCTTCAAATCACTTCTATCTTTGCTTGCTAGATGCTTTCTTTTGCTATGCCTATGCTGCGAACCTACCACTTGCTATATCATGCCACCCATATTGCCATGTCAACCTTTAACCACCCATGTCCCAGCAAACCGTTGTTTGGCTTAATGTTACCGCTGGTTCACCCCTCTTATAGCGCCATAAGTTGGAAGATGGAAGTTTGTTCCTTGTTGGAACATGATTATTTTGGGATATCAAAATCATTGTTTTAAATTAATGCATCATATACTTGGTAAAGGGTGGAAGGCCCGCCTTATGCCCGGGTGTTTTGTTCCACCTTTGCCACCCTTGGGTTTCCACATACCGGTGTTATGTTCCTTGATTTTATGCCTTTACGCTGTCGGGTGATTTATGGGACCCCTTGCTTCGCTTTGAATAAACCCTCCAAAGAAGGGCCCAACCTTGGTTTTTACCATTTGCCACCTATACCCTTTTTCCTTTGGGTTTTCGCGAGCCCCAGGGTCATCTTTATTTTAGCCCCCCGGCCAAAGGTTCTTCTCGAAAGGTTGGGTCCAAACCAAGCCACTTTGCCGTCCCCGAGGAACTTGGGGTATCTTCGTTGTCAGACGAGTGTTCCATCCGTGGCCCCCGGAACGAGATATGGCCCTATCGGGATTTGTCGGCACAAATGAGGCCCTTGCTGGTTTAGTTTTACCATTGTCGAAATGTTCTTGATGTACCGGGATACCGGGTCCGGACGGTGTGTCTTTGGGTGAAGGTTTATTCCTTCATGACCGTGAGAGCTTGTTATGGGCTTGTTGGGACACCCCGCAGGTATTATCTTTCAAAGCCGGGCCCGCCGTTATGAGGCGATGGGAAATTTGTTAATATCCGTTGGTAAAAACCCCAATTTTTTTAATTAAAATACATCAACGGGTAACCGGGATGGTCTTTCTCCGGAGTCCGGGAAGTGAACACGGTGTTGGAGTTATGCTTGACCAAGTAGTGATCACTTCTTGATCGCTAATAGTTTCACGACCGCCGCCTTTTGCCTTCTTTTTCTCGCCTTTTTTATGGCGTAGCCCATATAGCTTGTGCGCAGCCTTCTTGACACCAGCCTTCCCTTAAGCTTAAATAGTTTTGATTCCCGGGTGAGATTGTTGAGTCCTCGTTGGGGCTCAAGAAATTCTACCAAAACAGATGCGGGTACCGGTGATGCCGCAGATGGCGCCAACGAGCTAAGTGGGAATATGATGAGGCACTTGGTCGACATTATGTTTTTTTCCCGACGAAGTAGTGGAGCCCGGGCTAGCGATGATTTGTGTCGATTTGGGGTTTTTCTTTTATTTTGGTTCCGAGTTTGGACCTTGATTGTATCTGGATGATGTAATGCTTTTATTTATGTAATTGTGTGAAGTGGGACCGAAAACTATGTACCTTGTCCCTTAATGTATTACATGGATTGTGCAAGATTAACCTCATTTTACATTGCTTTAATGCGGTTATGCCTAAGTCCGTTTTTCACACGGGGAGCTATAGCCGCATTTAGGGCTTATATTGACCTAAACCATATTTTAAGGTTGTTAAACAGGAAAATAAAGTGGACCATGTTAAACTAGGCATTTTTCCACCCCATTTACATATAAAGTTTATTAAATTCGAGTTACTAAGTTAATTAGTTATGAAATAAATCATTTTAGCATGGCATAGGAGCAAATTAATGTAAACAACATTTTAAACATATTAACATGGGATGAAAGGGCATATTTTAAACTAGAAAAATTCTAAGCATTTTACATGTATAAATTATTTTAACCGATGCACGGTTGGGAGTTATTATATGCATGAACATTAGGGGTTTTAACCGAAAATCTAATACAATGGATAATGGCTAAAAATCAAGATCAAAAAACGACGCTGGCCAATTGTACCTGCCCAACAGAGAAAAAAAAGGAGGGCGGGCTTTCACCCAAAGGCCTTGGGTCGGGTGGAGAGGCCGAAGGGGCCGGCTTGGCTTTGGGGGCTCGGAGGCCGGGCCCTCGAAGAGGAGTCGCCCCTCCCATGCCCTCACGGAAGGAGGCCGGCGGCGGGCGGCGGCCGCTGAAGAGGAAGCCGGCAAGGCCGGGCGAGGGCGCGAAGGGCCCAAAGATCCGGGCGGATTCGCCCGGGACCCCACCGGCGGCAACGGCGGTCGCAAGCACGGAACCGGAGATTCCGGGCAAAGGAGCGCCACACGGGTTCAAGGGGAAGAAGAAAGAGGCCATGAGGAAGAGGGAGAGAAGGAGAGGGCGAGGGTGCAGGGGGGTGGAGAGGTGGACCTGCCCGGCGAGGATCAAGCCGCCGGGTGAGGGCCCTGGCGGGGCCAGGACGAGGCCGGGCGAGGCGCCACCCGATCCCATCGGGATCGAGGGAGGGGCGAGGCGAGGCCTGGGGGGGCGGGCCGGACGCTGGCGCCGGGCCCAGACGCCTCAAGGCCAGAAGGGCTTCCGGGCCCATGCGGTGGCTGGGGAGCCGGGAGGCTGTGGCACCTGTTGGGGGAAGCGATGGTTGGGCGGGGCCGACTTTCAGACGTCCACATGGCGGAGGTGGGGCTGGAGGGCGCCGGATTTGGAGGGGAAGGCGGGCGGGCCCCGAGGGGGAGGAGGTGGTGGCTGCTGGGGAGGCGGTTAGGGGTAGGTGAGGGGCTAGGGATGCCCATTTTGGAAGGAATGGGTATATATAGGGTAGGTATTAGGGTTAGGGGTTGAGGGCTTTGGCATCGGATTTAACCACGGTCCGGGAGCGGAGGGGGTTTTAGGTGGGCTGCAGATGGCGGGCGAAGAGGCCTTGGCTGAGAGAAGAGAAGAGGAAAGCAGCCCGGATGGGTTTTCGGAGACCAAAACGTCCGGACGATAGGACCCGCTATATTGCGGTTGGGAAAGTTTAATGGTTGGTTTATCAAATGGACTAACCATTTAAACTTGGCAAAGGGTCTGCCTACACTATAATAAGACCGCAGGCAAATTACAACCCATTCCGAGAACATTTTTATTCCACTTAATAATATTTTGGAAAGGCGGCGCCAGAGGTGGTCCTAACTCCAACGGACAACGGAGAGAACCGAGGAACATTTAACGGATGCAAGTTTTGAAAAAACATGGGATGAAATGCGATGATGACATGGCAAAATGCAACACGCAAGCACATGACATGGCAACGACGGCGAATAATCAAGGGACACCGGGCGACGGATTCGGGCCAAACATCCACCACTATTAGAGGATTCGCCCCAGATCTAGGATGGCACCGAGGGAAAAGAAGAGGAAGAGGAGAGGTAAAACCAAGTTGCTTTTTCGACAAAAGAGTGAAACCAAAGAACCTTGAGAAGGTTGAGCAATTTAAAAGAAAAGTAAACAGAGATGAACGAGATTGCAAACAATCCGTTAGAAAAGAGGAACAAGGAAATTACGAAACTTGAAGGTTGCAAAGACATGAATCAAGAGTTTAATGGACAAATAGAATTAAACCACCCGTTAAAACAAGATGAGAGAGGAAGAGTGATATAATTTGGGCAAGACCCTATAAATGGAAGGAATTGAACATGAACTTGACAAGATGAGAGGATACTTGATGAAATCAACAACACACCGCCTCCGGAATTGAAAGAATGGCACAAGGGTAAGAAACATTACAAACCGCATCCGGTTAAATGGATAACAAGAAAAGAAAACATGATCCTCACAAAACGAGGTGATGAGTGAAGAGCACAACCTCACAATGCCTCCGTAATGAAAGGAATAGAAGAGACCCTTGGATAAATGGACGGAGAAGGAAATGAAATTTCTGCCACAAATGAGCTTGGAAAGCATCCTTGCAAAGAAGAATTGAACGGAGTTGTTGGAAAACCAACAACAAAAAGAAAAGCTTGTAGGGCTTATGAAAACATCTCAAAATTATGAGGTGAGCTTCCCACCAACGGAAACAAATTGATTGGATTGGGATTAACGAAGAGATGAAAACTTGTTCCATCAAGATGGAAAAGAGATAACTTGGGTCATTAATAAGCACCAAAAATAGCAAATTCCTTAGGAAAGGCTTTAGGTGAAATCTATACCAAGATAACTCCAAAGAAGAGATTGATGGATTTAAAATACCTCACTTTTGACAACAATATGAATCATGAAACATGAAGGAAATTGTCAAGAGTGACATAACACCATCTCAAAAGATAAGGTAGAAAGAATTCCACTTAAATGCAAGATGAAGAATCTTGAACTCCTCAAAACAAAACATTGTTGAGCACCATGTTTAATTTTTGAGTTAGCTTTGGGTCATAACTTCAAAGAAAACTTGAAGAACAATTGAAGAATGAAAAGAATCCTTGACGAACCACCATGTTGCTCCATGAAGAACTCCAAGGAAATGATAAAAAAAGAGGAAGGTTGAAAACCAGGTTGAAGCCTTGCAATGATTTAGATGGAGCCATTATAATGCGGAAAACTTGGAACTCCAAAAGAAAAGATGAAGAACTTGAACCGAGAATTGAAAGATGACCAATCCAAAGAAAGATGAACATCATATAATTGAGAAATTGATTCAGGAAAACCCTAGAAAAGGAATTAAACACTTGGATGAAACAAGAAAAGAATTATGTTATGCGATCCTTCACCAATTTAAATTGATGACAAGCAACGGATTTGGCATACTACTTATTCTCGTAAAGGATTAAGAGAGATATGGCGAAACTTGAGAAGGTCTTCAACGAACCACCGTAGGATTGGAAAGAACAATGAATAAATATAACGAAAAAGGTGAAATCTTGAAAGAACCACCGAAGAATTGAAAATGAATGTAGTAAAGGCAAATTCACCGGAAGAATTGAAAATGAATGAAGATACTTGAGGGGATTTAGATACATGAGAACGAAGAGATCATGAACTGATTAGAGGAAATTTGAAGAATCACCAAAGATTTGGAGAATGATAGCTACACGCTGAGAATGAAGAATTATGACATGATGGCCTTCGAGGAAAGAAATGGAAACAACTCATGAAATGTCTTGATGGTAAGAAAAGATTCCAATCAAAACAATTATGAGAGGATGGCATCAAGCTAAACCATGAATTTAAGAGAATGGACCAAGATTTAAGAGAAAATTCTTCGGTCTTCAAATGTTGAGAATGAAATGAGAAACACCACCAAGAATTATTGAGGCACACCCGAAGAATCAAAAGGAAGAGGTTGAGCCAACTATGAAAAGAATTTGAAAGATCTTGGAGAAAAGCATTTGACCGATGATAACTCATTCTTACGCCAAACTTGGAGAAGAATTTAGGTTAGCCTGGGAAAATAGAAGAGTCGAAAGATCCTCGAAAAGACCCGTGGGGGGCCCACTCAAAAGAACACCGCTGAAAAGATTTTAAAAGAGATGTTGCAACCGGTTGAATTAAATGGCTTGAATGAGATAACAATCTCCAAAGGCTTGAAGGATTAAGAATGGAAACACAAATTTGGAGATATCTTAAGACTCCAATATGAAAGGGAGAAGTGAATGATTAAGAGGTGCAAGGTATGAGAAAGCATTGAAAGAGGAAAGGAATATGATCATATCAAAGCTTGAATTGGATCCACCGGAGAAGAAACAAGAATGAAGAAATGAACTTAAAGTGGAGCATCTTCCGAGGAATCACCGATGAACATTGATTGAAAAGAATGAAGAGACTTCACATGAATAAATGGATACTTGATTAAGGAAATCTAAGTCCTTGAAGAAAAGGGGTGGAGGGGGGGAAAACAAAGGCAACTTGGGGTGGATGAAACAAACACCGTTGAGAAAACTTAGAATTGATCTTGCAATGTTGAAAATGATCGGATCCACTTGAAGAGAAGCACACCGGTTGGAAAAGAATTGACATGACAATCTCGATTGTCGAAAAGGATTGGTATTCACATGAGTATGAGAACACCATTAGAAAAGGTATGGATTCAACATTTGACTTCAAGCAACTCAATACCACAAATAAAACAAAACAAAGGATTTGGCTTTGAAAAGCCGGAAAAAATACATATGATAGAGATTTACCCAATCCCATATCATGCATCCGTCGGAAAGATATTCTAGGAGCTACTTGAATTCCCACCTATAAACTCCCGAAACTTTTCTCGGTTATGCAATCCGGTGTTGGGGATACAGGAAGCAATATATCTCACCCAAACTAACAATACCTACATCCAAGTTGATCCATCCGCAACACATAACCAAGAAACCTTCGAAATCTGTACCTCAACCTTCAAAAGCATCCGTTATACGAAGTCATGGCAATACTCCCGACTACCTCAAGATCGGGTTATCGGGTTATCTCACCAACAACGCATAAAAGAGATTTTCGATGTCGGATTAAACTCGTATTCCAGAACTGAACGATAAAATTATGACGACAACACCTCGGAGCTCAACTCCCCGGACACCTCCAAAAAAACCCCCCGACGGAGGCAACCAAGACAATGTTGTCATCATAAAACCATCAACGATTCCAAGATACCCCGGATCCTAAAAAATTTTTTAGTGAAATTTGAGAAGAGAAGAGTCAAAACTCTACCGAGACCTCACCAGAGCTTTAAGGGACCGAGGAGTAAAAAGAATTCTAACTCTCCGATATATATAATCCTAAATGACTCAAAACATTTTTCTAGACAAACTCCCGCTAAAAACGATCAAGGGGGCTCCTAAGGTCGGGAAGGTCGATTACCAACTTTAACGCCTCGATGCGGTTATATTCCCCGGTGGCACGACTTAGAGGCATAACCGCATTGAAAGCAATGGCCCAAGTGAGGTAATCTTCACACAACCCATGTAATACATAAGGAAAAGATACATAGTTGGCTTACAACCCCCACACAATTACATGAATAAAGCATTACATCATCCAGATACAATCAAGGTCCCACTACGGAACCAAAATAAAAGAAGAACCCCAAATGCCAAAAAGGTCCCCGATCGACCCCAACCGGGCTCCACTAATGATCAACTAGAACGAAACAACAAAAGGGCAAGATCTTCATCGAGCTCCTCCTTGAGCTTTGGTTGCCCACCGCCCGGTAACATAGGCACCGCAAATTGGTTTTGAAGTATCCGTGAGCCACGAGGACTCAAAGAATCCCATTACCATGGGTATCAAGACTAGCAAAGCTTAATGGGAAAGGAAGGGTAAAGTGGTGAGGTTGCATGACTAAGCATATATGGTGGCTAACATACGCAAATGAGAGCAGAAGAGAAACAAGCGGAACGGTCGGAAGCTAGCAATGATCAAGAGGTGATCCTAACACCTACTTACGCCAAACATAACACAAACCGTGTTCACTTGACCCCGAAAGAGACCATCACGGCACACACCGTTGATGCTTTTAATTCGGATCCGTGTCAAGTTTCTACAACCGACATTAACAAATTCCCATCTCCCACATAACCGGCACGGCTCCAAAAGTTTATACCCCGCAGGTGTCCCAACTTAGCCCATGACAAGCTCTGGATCATCGGGAATAGACCTTCACCCAGACATCCGATCGCTTATCCCGACATCAAGACATTTCAAATGGTAAAACAAGACCAGAAAGCCCCGAGGCCGCAACCCGAGGAGCGCATTCTCCTTGGGCACACCGATGAGCAAGACGCGTTGGCATAGACCCTGTTGCTTGGGGCCGGACATCGCGTTTGGACCAAAACTTAGAAGCACCGCCCGGGGCAATAAAGATGACCTCGAGAGGACTGGAAAAAGGTGGTGGTGAGGCAAATGGTAAAAGTCAATGTTGGGCCTTTTGGGACAAGTTTTATTCAAAGCGAATGCGGGGGTCCCTAAATCACCCGACCGTAAGGAACGAAAACCGAACATAACACCGATGAGGAAACTAGGGGGCAAGAGGGAACAAAACACCGGCATAAGGCCGAGCCTTCCACCCTTTACCAAGTATATAGATGCATTAATAATATAAGAGATATTGTGATATCCCAACAAAACCTGCCCACCATGGAGAAATCTTCAACTTCACCGCAACTAGCAACCTATAAGAGGGGCTGAGCAAAAGCGTAACATAGCCAAACAACGGTTTGCTAGGAAAGGTGTCAAAGGTTAGAGGTTCATGGCAATTTGGGATGGCTGGACAAACAGTAATAGGTAGCAAGATAGCGAAGAACGAGGCAACTAGCATAGCAATGATAGTAGTGAGATCCAGAGCGGTCATCTTGCCCGAAACCCGCTAGGAAGAAGAACGAGTCCATGAAGAAGAGAACGGATGAAGCCAAACCAATCAGATTTAATGAATCCCCCAACAAACCGGCTA
>JAHHZJ010004110.1:0-46768 GCA_021437245.1 Aegilops speltoides | reverse complement strand
GGTACCATATGATGTAGGTGGAACCCTAATTGAATCGATCTTTCACGTTTGGAGGGATCCTCACGGAGAACACGATGAACACGGGAAGAACCGGGAGAAATCACAAGGGAAACACTCAAGAACAAGTCCAATCACACATCCACTAGACAATCAAACACACAAGATCATAAGGTACATGAACAACAAAGGAAAGATACAAGGTAAGGTTCATCTCCAAAAGGAGGTCTTGATGATATCCTAGATGGATCTTCCCTAAAGAGGGTCTTGTATCCATGGGGATCTTCTCCTAGATGGAGGTCTTGGCCTCCAATGGAGTAATGGTCTCTCTCTCTCAAGAGTAGAGATAGGTAGGAGCAAAGCTCACTTAAGAATGAGCTATCACTTTGCTAACCCTAGAAAGGAGGTGGAGGTGGTCTATTTATAGTCTAAGCCACGAAGGGGTAAGTGGGAGAGGGATACAAGGCCAAAGGCCCATGGCTCTTGCGGCAGAGGGCGGTAGTACCAGACTCATGGGCGGTAGTACCGCTTGAGCGGTAGTACCGCTTGCTTTGGGCGGTAGTACCGCTGAGATAGTACCGCTTACTTTGGGCGGTAGTACCGCCCTTTCTGGACTGGGCAGGTCCTTCTTCTTCCGTCTTCGCTTCCATGCTTCCCTCGCGGACGGTGTAGGCGTTCCTAGGCGCTTGCACTCCTCCTCGTCGTGCGTGAAGCTCCGACAATACCTATGCATGCACACGAGTGGAGTGTCAAGTAGTATACCATCCTCAAAGGGGTCAAGTGAACACGTGTAAAGGAGAAGATTCACCTTTATGTATGAGAAGTAGAGGTCGCACGTGTCACTTGCCAAACGGACTCTTGACATGGTGATGACCGTAGGATGCTCCGCATCACCTTGCATACACTCAGGTACAACCTACATGACCATGGAGAATCCAAGGACCAAGGCCAAGCATGGAAGAGAAGATGGAAGAAAGGAGAAGAAGAAGACGAAGCGGCTGCAGGAATCAGGCCGGACGTCCGGGCCGCCGTCCGGATCATCCGGGCCCAGCCGGATCATCCGGACCCTACCCCGGATCATCCGGGTAAAGACTCAAGACAACAGAAGCCCCCGACGGCGAGATCATCCGGACGGTCGCCGGATCATCCGGACCCGACACCGGATCATCCGGGCCACCATCCGGATCATCCGGACCCGCTTGTCTTGGCTGACTTGGGCCGAGGCCCGTGTACCCCTTCGCCCCTCACTTACCCCTTCATGGCTTAGCACTATAAATAGACCTCCTCCTCCCCAATTTGAGGGTTAGCGTTGGTTTAGCTCAGATTAGAGATAGAGCTACGCTCATCTATCGGATCTCCTCCTCGTGAGAGACCGCGGCCTCTTCGGAGAAGATCCTCTCGGATACAAGACCCCTTTATGGGAAGATCCCCTCGTGGATTCAAGGCCTCCTCTTGGAGATGAATGGTTCCTTTGTATCCTTACCCTAGTTGACCATGTATCTTGTGGATCTCATGTGTGTATGTTGATCTAGCACTTGTGTGATCGATTCCTTGTTGGTTGAGTGATTCTCTCTCGTTCTCCCCGTGTTTCCCCTCGTGCTTCCGCGTGTTCTTCGTGTTTCCTCCGTAGGATCCCCTCCAAACGTGAAAGATCGACGAATTAAGGTTCGACCCTACATCACCGAGTCTTCTCTTCGTTTGCTACTTTTGCAAGAGGCTCATGGAGGTGGACTCATGGGACATTTTGGACGCGACAAGACCTTCGCCACGCTCTCCAAGAACTACTTTTGGCCCAAGATGTTTCGAGACGTTTCACGCTTCACCACCCGATGCTCAACATGCCGCAAAGCTAAGTCAAAAGCTCAATCTCATGGTCTTTACATGCCTCTTCCAATTCCATATCAACCTTGGGAAGACATTAGCATGGACTTTGTACTTGGTTTGCCTAGAACTCAAAATGGAAAGGATTCCGTGTTTGTGGTTGTAGATCGATTTTCTAAGATGGCACATTTTATTCCTTGCAACAAGGTAGACGATGCTTCACATACTGCAAATCTCTTTTGTAGGGAAATCTTGCGCCTCCACGGACTACCAAAGACAATCGTCTCCGACCGCGACGTCAAGTTCTTGAGTTACTTTTGGAAGACTCTTTGCGCCAAGCTCGGCATCAAGCTCTTGTTCTCATCCGCATACCATCCTAAAACCGACGGCCAAACGGAGGTGTCGAACCGGACGCTCTCCACTCTACTTCGCGTGTTGATCAAGAAGAACATCAAGGAGTGGGAGGCGTGTCTACCCATCGCCGAAATCGCCTACAACCGCGCAAGACATTCGACGACCGGCAAGTCCCCCTTCGAGGTCGTCTACGGCTTCAACCCACTGTCCCCATTGGACATCCTACCTCTACCTCTACAAGAGCGCACCAACCTCGACGCAAGTGCCCGTGCAAGCTACATCAAGAAGGTGCATGAAGATACAAGAAACACCATCGGCGCCAAGTACAGCGACTAGCGACCAAGCTCAACATCAACAAGCAACCCATGATCTTCAACATAGGCGATCTCGTGTGGCTACACCTTCGCAAGGAACGCTTCCCCAACGAACGCAAGTCCAAACTTCTACCTCGAGCCGATGGACCCTTCAAGGTGTTAGCACGCTACAACAACAACGCCTACAAGCTCGACCTACCAAGCGACAAGTACAACATGAGCGACACATTCAACGTCAAAGACCTCTCGCGTTTCCATGGTGATGAAGAACTAGATCCGAGGTCGGATCCTTTCGAAGGAGGGATATGGCGCGAGCATCCTTCCATCATCCCCATGGACTCTACATCAACACCTACAACACCACAAGGACCGATGACTCGAGCACGTGCAAGAGCTCTTGAAACCGAGTGACATCAATCCTCTCACAACTCTCCTTGATTCACATGAGACATGGTTACTACCTCAAACGGAAACTCTATGCATACTCAGGCACCAAGGAGTCGACCATGAAGAGGCTAGGAAGCAAGGAGAATCGGAAGCGGAAGACATACGTGAAGACGGAGAGGAGAAAGCAACAAGTACCAGGAGGCGGACGATCCGGACAGAGGCCCGGACGATCCGGACACAGCCCGGATGATCCGGACCCCGGTCCGGACGATCCGGCTAACTCCACCGAAGGCAACAGAACCTCCACGCTGAAGCCGGATCATCCGGACCCAGGCCCAGATCATCCGGACCCCGCCCAGACGTCCGGACCCCGCCCAGACGTCCGGACCCCCAGCCGGACATCCGGCCCTGCGCCGTCACCAGCAGAGCACCCGGACCATCCGGGCCCCCGCCCGGATAATCCGGACCGTCGCCCGGATCGTCCGGCCAGCGCCTGCGCGCGCGTGTTGGGCTGAGCCCATGTACCCCTTCGCCCCAGACTCTATATATAGGACCCCCTCTCCTCACTTTGAGACTCAGCATTGGATTAGCTCATATTTGTGTGTGAGAGCCTTTGCTCGTCCACCGGTACTTCTCCACGGAGATCAGGACCTCCGTCTAGGAGAAGATCCATCGGATTCAAGACCCCTATCTAGGGAAGATCCCCCTCGTGGATTCAAGGCCCCTATCTAGGGAAGAACATCAAGTCCTCCTCTTGGAGATGAACGGTTCCTTTGTATCCTTACCCTAGTTGACTATGTATCTTGTGGATCTCATGTGTGTATGTTGATCTAGCACTTGTGTGATCGATTCCTTGTTGGTTGAGTGATTCTCTCCCGTTTTCCTCGTGTTTCCCCTCGTGCTTCCGCGTGTTCTTCGTGTTTCCCCCGTAGGATCCCCTCCAAACGTGAAAGATCGACGAATTAGGGTTCCACCCTACATCATTGTGTGCAAGGATGGAGAACCAAAAACTAACACCACTCATGAGCTACACTTGGTGTTTCAATCTCTTTTGCAGGAATTTCAAGATGTTTTCCCCGATGAGCTACCTCCGGGTCTACCTCCTGTTCGAGGCATTGAGCATCGAATCGACCTCATCCCCGGAGCGCCACTTCCAAACAAAGCTCCCTACCATGTCAATCCCGAAGAAACCAAGGAGATTCAACGGCAAGTACAACAACTAATCGACAACGGTCATGTACGTGAAAGCTTAAGCCCTTGTGCCGTGCCCGTTATACTTGTGCCTAAACCCGATGGACGTTTCCGCTTGTGCTCCGATTGTAGACCTATAAATGCTATCACCGTGCGCTATAGGCATTCCTCGCTTAGATGACATGCTTGATGAACTTAGTGGAGCCAACTTTTTCTCAAAAATTGATCTTAAAAGTGGCTATTATCAAATCCGCATTCATGAGGGTGATGAATGGAAAACTGCTTTCAAAACAAAATTTGGCTTATATGAATGGTTAGTTATGCCTATGGGTTTGTCGGAAGCTCCCGGAACTTTTGTGCGTCTCATGCATCATGTACTTCGTCCATACATTGGAATCTTTGTTGTGGTTTACTTCGATGATATTCTAGTGTTTAGCAAAACCATGAAAGAGCATCTTGATCATGTTAAGCTTGTTTTGCAAACGCTTCGAAAAGAAAGTCTTTATGCCAACTTGAAAAAATGCACTTTTGGCGTTGACAAAGTGGTTTTCTTGGGTTTCGTTGTCTCTTCCAAGGGTGTCCATGTTGATGAAACTAAGATCAAAGCAATTAAAACTTGGCCCCAACCAACCAATTTGCAACAAGTGCGAAGTTTCCTTGGTCTTGCAGGTTTTTATCGCCGCTTTGTGAAAAACTTTAGCACTATTGCAGCTCCTTTGCATGCTTTGAGTAAGAACAATACTCCTTTTGTTTGGGGACCATTGCAATCCAACGCTTTCGGTGAGCTAAAGTCTTTGCTTACTCATGCTCCGATTCTTGCTTTGCCCAATTTTGACAAAACTTTTGAGGTTCATTGTGATGCAAGTGGTACCGGAATTGGCGGAGTTTTAATGCAAGAAAAACGAGTCATTGCTTATTTTAGTGGAAAACTCTCCGGTGCTCAACTTAACTATCCCGTATATGACAAAGAATTATATGCTTTAGTGCGTGTGCTACATGTTTGGGAACATTATCTTAGACCTCGTGAGTTTGTCATCCATACCGATCATGAAACGCTTAAGTACTTAAAAGGTCAAACTAAATTGAACAAGCGTCATGCCAAATGGAGTGAATTTATTGAATCTTTTCCATATGTGATCAAGTACATTAAGGGCAAGGAAAATGTAGTTGCCGATGCACTTTCACGCATATGCACGCTTGTCACCCAACTTGAGTTGAATGTTATTGGCTTTGAGCACATCAAAGATTTGTATGCTAGTGATCCATCTTTTGCACATCATTATGTTAAATGTTTGACGCATACATCTTGGGAACAATATTACCTCAAGGATGGTTATCTTATGAGAGCTAACAAACTATGCATACCCGAGTCTTCTCTTCGTTTGCTCCTTTTCCAAGAGGCTCATGGCGGTGGACTCATGGGACACTTTGGACGCGACAAGACATTCGCCACGCTCTCCAAGAACTACTTTTGGCCAAAGATGTTTCGAGACGTCTCACGCTTCACCACAAGATGCTCAACATGCATAAAGCTAAGTCAAAAGCTCAATCTCATGGTCTTTACATGCCTCTTCCTATTCCTTATCAACCTTGGGAAGACATTAGCATGGACTTTGTACTTGGTTTGCCTAGAACTCAAAATGGAAAGGACTCCGTATTTGTTGTTGTGGACCGATTTTCTAAAATGGCACATTTCATCCCCTGCAACAAGGTAGACGATGCTTCACATATTGCAAATCTCTTTTGTAGGGAAATCTTGCGCCTCCATGGAGTACCAAATTCAATCGTCTCCAACCGCGACGTCAAGTTCTTGAGTTACTTTTGGAAAACTCTTTGCGCCAAGCTCGGAATCAAGCTCTTGTTCTCCTCCGCATACCACCCTCAAACCGACGGCCAAACGGAGGTGACGAACCGGACGCTCTCCACTCTACTTGGCGTGTTGATCAAGAAGAAAGGAGTGGAGACGTGTCTACCCATCGCCGAAATACGCCTACAACCGCGAAGACATTCGACGACCGCAAGTCCCCTTCGAGGTCGTATACGGCTTCAACCCATTGTCCCCATTGGACATTCTACCTCTACCTCTACAAGAGCGCACCAACCTCGACGCAAGTGCCCGTGCAGGCTACATCAAGAAGATGCATGAAGATACAAGAAACACCATCGAGCGCCAAGTACAACGACAAGCGACCAAGCTCAACATCAACAAGCAACCCATGATCTTCAACATAGGCGATCTTGTGTGGCTACACCTTCGCAAGGAACGCTTCCCCAGCGAACGCAAGTCAAACTTCTACCTCGAGCCGATGGACCCTTCAAGGTGTTATGCGCTACAACAACAACGCCTACAAGCTCAACCTATCAGCGACAAGTACAGCGTGGCGACACCTTCAACGTCAAAGACCTCTCGCCTTTCCATGGTGATGAAGATTTAGATCCGAGGTCGGATCCTTTCGAAGGGAGGGGATATGATGCGGAGCATCCTTCCATCATCCCCATGGACTCTACATCAACACCTACAACACCACAAGGACCAATGACTCGAGCACGTGCAAGAGCTCTTGAAACCGATGTGACATCACTCCTCTCACAACTCTCCTTCGATTCACATGAGACATGGTTACTACCTCAAACGGAAACTCTATGCATACTCAGGCACCAAGGAGTCGACCATGAAGAGGCTAGGAAGCAAGGAGAACCGGAAGCGGAAGGCATGCATGAAGACGGAGAGGAGAAAGCAACAAGGACCAGGGAGGCCGGACGATCCGGACGGAGGCCCGGACGATCCGGACAGAGCCCGGATGATCCGGACCCCGGTCCGGACGATCCGGCTACAGCGACCGAAGGCAACAGAAGCTCCCTCCCGAAGCCGGATCATCCGGACCCCGGCCCGGATCATCCGGACCCCGCCCGGACGTCCGGACCACCAGCCGGACATCCGGCCCGTCGCCGCCACCAGCCGAGCCTCCGGCTCATCCGGGTCCCCGCCCGGACCGTCCGGACCAGCCCGGATCGTCCGGACCAGCCCGGATCATCCGGACCCTCGTCCGGATCATCCGGCCAGCGCCTGCGTGCGCGTGTTGGGCTGAGCCCATGTACCCCTTCGCCCCAGACTCTATATATAGGACCCCCTCTCCTCACCTTGAGACTTAGCATTGGATCAACTCATATTTGTGTGTGAGAGCCTTTGCTCATCCACCGGTACTTCTCCACGGAGATCAGGACCTCCGTCTAGGAGAAGATCCATCGGATTCAAGACCCCTCTACGGGAAGATCCCCTGGTGGATTCAAGACCTCCTCCGGGAGAAGAACTGATGAGGACATCAATACCATTGTTACACCCACAGCCCCTGCTGCTATACATACTGGACCAATTACTAGAGCTCGCGCACGCCAACTAAATTACCAGGTACTTTCGTTTCTTGGTAATGATTCTAATGTTCATGAGAATATGATGCTGCCTAAAATGGATACATTTGTTTTGCTTACAAATGAAGGGCCTAGCTTGGAGAAGGATGAACATTGGAGCAAGAACACACATGGAGTTGATGGCATGCGCAAGGGGATCAAGAACGGAGTTACAAGTGATGATTTCAGGACTTTGAAGCCACCATAAGGAGTGCATGAAGCCTTGGACGAAATATACAAGATGCCACTTCATAATATTAGTCCATAGGCTATTCTAGGTGCTTCGTCACCTTATTATTGGGCCAGGCCCATGTAATTTCGAAATACATTAGTATAGGCTATTTTTAGAGTCCGTATGTGTGGGGAAACAAGAGATAGGGTTAGTTTGGACCCCTCCACCAAGGGCCACGAAATTCACCCCTCTTCCTCCATATATACAGCCCTTAGGGCACCGTTTAGACTGGGTTTTGTTTAGATCAAAAGTTCGCCATAGCTGCAACTTCAGTGCCGTTTGTGTTCAACGACCAGACAAAGGCGCCACAGAACCCCACCTTGATCAATAAAGCTTTCATCTTATATTCGCAATATCCAGATTGCAATCTCAGTTTCTTGCTTGTTCTTCGTTTGCTCGCGAAATAGACCCTCGTGGTCGGTTGATCGTGCTCGGCGTGGTCAATAACCTCTCGGAGTTGGTTTAGCGATTGCTAAAGCGCGGCGTCCTCGCACTTCGTAGTCGGATCGTCAAAGTCGACTTCCACCAAAGCGAAATCCACCATCTCATCGAAAGACGGGACACCTCTGCCTCTATCAAGTGGTATCAGATTTCCGTGGTTGCTCGGTGAGATATTACAGTTTTCGTAGTTTAGATAGAGTCTGTTCTTCATACCTACAGTCCACGAAAAAGCCACAAAAAAATTTAGGGTTAGGTCATCATATTGAACCAATCTGAGCCTTTGCATAATCTTTTTCAGATTTGCGTTGTTGAATTTGCGGTTGCATCGTGGTGTCTAGTTGCTGGTCTTAGAGTCTAGTCTTTTAGAGTTTGAGTTCGGTCATAAGTTGTCACGCCGCCGCCGCTTTCATCATCATCGCCCCTGCCATCTACCACCACCGCTTATCCGCCACCGCTTCGAATCCGTATCCATATACCACCACCGCTGCCATATCATACCACCATATATCCACCACCAATCCGAGTTCCTTGCATATTAGGTTTGTTTTCGGGATCCATCTAATTTCCGATTTGTGTTTCCTTGTCTGAGTAGGTTTCGGATTCCAGCAATCTTTTGCCGTCCGTAGAAGAGGTTGGTTTCCAAAAAAAAAACGCCCTCCGTTTAGGCCCAAAATTTTCCAAAAACGCACGGGATAAAAAATTTTCTGGCTATCCTATTTTTAGGTGTTTCTAAGCGTATTGAGCCAGTTGCCGTTATAGAAAGTTTTTTTTGACCCGTTTCCAGTTTTTGGGTCCGGGCAGCCGAAAAAAAAAACTTTTGGTCGAAAAAATTTTGTGCCCATCCTGTCAGTTTGACCTGGGAAGAGTTTTGAGACACTCGCCATTATAGTGATTTTTCGCAAAAAAAAAAAAGAAAAAAAAGCAGCGCAAAAAAAAAGCAAAAAAAAAAAAAGAGCGAAAAAAATTCAGAGTGTGCTTTTCCTTTGTTTACGTGCAGCGTCGTGATTTTGTTAGTGTTCTAGGCTCGCGTCTCTAGCACGGTCTAGCCTAGGACCAACCAATATCGTCGTTGAGCGTTTATTCAACTTTGCATCTCTGATTTGATTATTGCTGACCCTTTTGCTACCATATTATAAGCCTTCCCAGCTCCACATACATCTCGTCGTGCGTTTGATTCTCCTCGTGTCGCTATAGCCAAGCTTTGAGAGTTTTGACTACAACGGTTGCCGATCACCACCTGCTTGGGTAAGAACTGGTAAGAATTTGAGATTTGCTTCACGGTTTGTGACTGTCCACCACACCACCACCACCACTTCCTAGTAGTCTGAGGATCATATTCTTGTGTGTTTCTATTGCTGCTAACCATGGCAGGAACACAGGCCGATGAGACTGATTGGGAGAACGACAAACAAACAGCTACATGATAAGTTTCAGCAAATGATGATTGGACAGGTGCAAGATGTGGTAAACAGATTTGACGAGGCCATGGAGAAGATAGATGGCATTGAGAAGGCGTTTGAAACAAAGCTTGATAGCAAGTTTGATGAATTGCTCGCGCGTTTTCCACAACCACCGCCGGCTGCACCTATCGCACCTCTGCTGCGACAACAACTCGCCCCTTCCGAATCGGTATGGGCGAGCTCAGCGTGTTCCTATTGAGCCAGACAAAATTCTGGTGCCGCTGCTCATCGCTGTTGGTGCTTCTTTGGCTCCTGCTACTGCTGCTGCTGGTACCGACGAGGATGATTATGTGGAAGATTACGAGGATGAGGTTGATCAACATCAGAACTACGTGCAACCACCAGCACCACAACCACCAGGTCGTCCACATGCAAATAATGGCAATGTTAGGGCTCCCCTCAGTGCGAGATCATGACCATCTCCCTAAACTGAAATTGAATATTCCACCATTTGAGGGTAGATATGTTCCTGATATATATCTTACTTGGGAGTTAGAAACTGAACAACGATTTACATGTTTACAATATCCTGAGGAGAGACGTGTTCCTGCTGCTGTTTGTGGTTTCACTAGCTTTGCATGTGTTTGGTGGTCCGAACATTGTAGATTATATCCTGTTCCAGCTACTTGGGCTGCTTTGAAAACTGCTATGCGTACTCGTTGGGTTCCACCATATTATCAACGTGAATTACTTCAAAAATTGCAGCGTTTAAGACAAGGAAAAATTCTGTAGAAGAATATTATCAGGAATTGCAAACTGGCTTGATTAGATGTGGTATTGTTGAGGAGAATGAAGCTATGCTTGCACGTTTTCTAGGTGGATTAAATAGAGATTCAGACCATTCTAGACTACAAGGATTATAATAATATCACTCGTTTATTCCATCTTGCTTGTAAAGCTGAGCGTGAAGTCAGAGATCGACAGCATTGGCGGCGCACTAACTTTTCTGCAGGTCGACCTTCATCATGGACACCACGTGCATCATCTACTTCCACCGCACCATCACCTCCTTGGTGCCACCTCCAACCGTGATACAAGAAAGCGGGCACAACCACCACTATCTGCCAAGAGCACACCTGCTGGCCTGCACAGAGCTCTTCTTCCATGGCGTCAACAGGGCACACAAGTGATATTATTTGTCGTCGTTGTAAGGGAAGAGGACATTTTACAGAGAATGCAAATCTCAGCGTGTGATGATTGCTCTGAGGATGGTGGGTATGAGTCCGCTAGTGACTATGATGAGGAGACTTTGGCTCTTATTACACATGAGGAACACGGTGGAGATGATTCTGATCATGAGACACAATACATGGCTGCTGAAGATCTTGACAGTATGAATGTTTAGTTGCTCAACGTGTTTTGAGTGTGCAGGTTACACAAGCTGAGCAAAATCAGAGGCATAATTTGTTCCATACAAAGGGAGTTGTGAAGGAACGTTCTATTCAGCGTCATCATAGATGGAGGGAGCTGCAACAACTTGGCTAGCATGGAGATGGTGGAGAAGCTATCTCTCACCACAAGACCACATCCACATCCTTACTACATCCAATGGTTCAACAACAGCGGCAAGGTGAAGGTAACACGTCTTGTTAGTGTGCATTTTAGTATCTCTACATATGCTGATTATGTTGATTGTGATGTGGTACCTATGCAAGCATGTTCCTTGTTACTTGGTAGACCATGGCAATTTGATAAAAATCAGTACACCATGGTAGAAACAATCAGTATACTCTTGTTCATAAGGATAAAATATTACTTTGCTTCCTATGACTCCTGAGTCCATTTTGAAAGATGATATTAATAGAGCTAATAAAGCAAAACAGGAGAAAAATAAGAGTGAAAATCAGATTGTGGCAAAAGAATTTGAGCAACACATGAAGCCTAATAATAAACCATCTCTGTTGCTTCGAAATTAAATTGAAAAGTGCATGTTTACTTGCCACCAAATCTGATATTGATGAGCTAGATTTTGGCAAATCTATTTGCTATGCTTTTGTGTGCAAAGAGGCATTATTTTCATTCGAGGACGTGCCTTCCTCTTTGCCCCTGCTGTCACTAACATTTTGCAGGAGTTCGTTGGCGTCTTTCCACAAGGCGTGCACCGGATTACCACCTATTCGAGGGATTGAGCATCAAATTGACTTAATTCGGTGCATCATTACCAAACCGTGCACCATACCGTACCAATCCGGAGGAGACGAAGGAGATTATCGTCAAGTACAGGAGCTGCTCGACAAAGGTTATATCGCGAATCCCTTAGTCCTTGTGCTGTTCCTATTATTCTAGTGCCGAAAAAGGATGGTACGTCACGTATGTGTGTTGATTGTAGAGGCATCAATAATATTACTATTCGTTATCGTCACCCTATTCCTAGGCTAGATGATATGCTTGATGAATTGAGTGGCTCTACAATATTCTCCAAAGTTGATTTGCGTAGTGGATACCATCAAATTCGTATGAAATTGGGAGATGAATGGAAAACAGCATTTAAAACTAAGTTTGGATTATATGAGTGGTTAGTCATGCCTTTTGGGTTAACTAATGCACCTAGTACTTTCATGAGATTAATGAGCGAAGTTTTACGTGTTTTCATTGGACGATTTGTGGTAGTTTATTTTGATGATATACTGATTTATAGCAAATCTTTGGAAGAACATTTGGAACATTTACGTGATGTTTTAATGCTCTACGTGATGCACGTTTGTTTGGTAACCTTGGGAAGTGCACCTTTTGCACCGACCGAGTATCTTTTCTTGGCTATGTTGTTACTCCACAGGAATTGAAGTTGATAAAGCCAAGATTGAAGCTATTGAGAGTTGGCCGCAGCCCAAAACGGTCACACAAGTGAGGAGTTTCCTTGGCCTCGCTGGTTTCTATAGGCGTTTTGTGAGAGATTTCAGCACCATTGCTGCACCTCTCAACGAGCTTACAAAGAAGGATGTGCCTTTTGTTTGGGGTACCGCACGGAAGAAGCCTTCACGGTATTGAAAGCTAAGTTGACACATGCTCCTTTACTCCAACTTCCTGATTTTAATAAGACTTTTGAGCTTGAATGTGATGCTAGTGGAATTGGATTAGGAGGTGTGTTATTACAAGATGGCAAACCTGTTGCATACTTTTCGAAAAATTGAATGGGCCTAGTCTGAATTATTCTACTTATGATAAAGAATTATATGCTCTTGTTAGGACTTTAGAAACATGGCAACATTATTTATGGCCCAAAGAATTTGTTATACATTCGATCATGAATCTTTGAAACATATTAAAAGTCAAGCTAAACTGAATCGTAGACATGCTAAATGGGTTGAATTCATTGAGACTTTCCTTATGTCATTAAACACAAGAAGGGTAAAGAAAATGTTATTGCTGATGCATTGTCTAAATCGCTATACTATGCTTTCACAACTTGACTTCAAAATATTTGGTTTGGAGACCATCAAAGATCAATATGTGCATGATGCTGATTTTAAAGATGTATTGCAGAATTGTAAAGAAGGTAGAACATGGAACAAGTTAGTCATTAATGATGGATTTGTTTCGTTCTAACAAGCTATGCATTCCAGCTAGCTCCGTTCGTCTTTTGTTGTTGCAGGAGGCGCATGGAGGAGGACTAACGGGACACTTTGGCGTGAAGAAGGCGAGGATATACTAGCTACACATTTCTTTTGGCCAAAGATGAGGCGGGATGTTGAGCGTTTTGTTGCTCATTGCACTACATGTCAAAAAGCTAAGTCACGACTCAATCCTCATGGTTTATATATGCCTTTGCTTGTACCAAGTGTTCCTTGGGAGGATATATCTATGGACTTTGTTTTAGGTTTACCTCGAACAAAAAGGGAGGATAGCATATTTGTTGTCGTGGATAGATTCTCGAAAATGGCACACTTTATACCATGTCATAAAAGCGATGATCTTTGTTAATGTTGCTGATTTGTTCTTTCGTGAAATTATTAAGCTTGCATGATGCCAAATACTATTGTTTCAGATCGTGATACTAAATTTCTTAGCCACTTTTGGAGATGTTTATGGGCTAAGTTGGGGACTAAACTACTTTTTAGTACTACTTGTCACCCCCAAACCGATGGACAAACTGAAGTAGTCAATAGAACATTGTCTACTATGCTTAGGGCTGTTTTGAAGAATAATAAGAAAATGTGGGAAGAATGCTTGCCTCATATTGAATTTGCTTATAATCGTTCATTGCATTCTACTACTAAGATGTGCCCTTTTGAAATTGTGTATGGTTTCCTACCTCGTGCACCTATTGATTTATTGCCTCTTCCATCTTGGAGAAGGTTAATTTTGATGCTAAAGAACGTGCTGAATTGATTTTAAAAATGCATGAGTTAACTAAGGAAAACATTGAGCGCATGAATGCTAAATATAAACTTCTTTGGAGATAAGGGTAGAAAACATGTTGTGTTTGCACAGGAGATCTTGTTTGGTTACATTTGCGTGAGATAGATTTCTGATTTGCATAAATCAAAGCTAATGCCACGTCTGCTGGTCCCTTTAAAGTGTTGGAGAAAGTAAATGATAATGCATATAAACTTGAGCTGCTGCAGATTTTGGGGTTAGTCCACTTTTAACATTGCAGATTTGAAGCCATATTTGGGTGAGGAAGATGAGCTGCCGTCGAGGGCGACTTCATTTCAAGAAGGGAGGATGATGAGGACATCAATACCATTGTTACACCCACAGCCCTGCTGCTATACATCTTGGACCAATTACTAGAGCTCGCGCGCCAACTAAATTACCGGTACTTTCGTTTCTTGGTAATGATTCTAATGTTCATGAGAATATGATGCTGCCTAAAATGGATACATTTGTTTTGCTTACAAATGAAGGGCCTAGCTTGGAGAAGGATGAACATTGGAGCAAGAACACACATGGAGTTGATGGCATGCATGAGGGGATCAAGCGGAGTTACAAGTGATGATTTCAGGACTTTGAAGCCACCATAAGGAGTGCATGAAGCCTTGGACGAAATATACAAGATGCCACTTCATAATATTAGTCCATAGGCTATTCTAGGTGCTCGTCACCTTATTATTGGGCCAGGCCCATGTAATTTCGAAATACATTAGTATAGGCTATTTTTAGAGTCCGTATGTGTGGGAAACAAGAGATAGGGTTAGTTTGGACCCCTCCACCAAGGGCCACGAAATTCACCCCCTCTTCCTCCATATATACAGCCCTTAGGGCACCGTTTAGACTGGGGTTTTGTTTAGATCAAAAGTTCGCCATAGCTGCAACTTCGCGTACTTCGTTTGTGTTCAACGACCAGACAAAGGGCCACAGAACCCCACCTTGATCAATAAAGCTTTCATCTTATATTCGCCATATCCAGATTGCAATCTCAGTTTCTTGCTTGTTCTTCGTTTGCTCGCAGGAAATAGACCCTCGTGGTCGGTTGATCGTGCTCGGCGTGGTCAATAACCTCTCGGAGTTGGTTTAGCGATTGCTATATGCGACATCCTCGCCTTCGTGTGGTCGGATCGTCAAAGTCGACTTCCACCAAAGCGAAATCCACCATTTCATCGAAAGACGGGACACCTCTGCCTCTATCAAGAACGGCTACCTTTGTATCTTTCCTTTGTTGATTTTGGACCATGTATCACTCGTGCTTCGATGATCTAGACCTTGTGTGATTGATCTCTTGTCGATTGAGTGTCTCTCTCGTTCTTCCCCGTGATTTCCTCTCGTTCTTCCACGCGTTCTTCGTGTTCCCTCCGTAGGATCCCCTCCAAACGTGAAAGATTGACGAATTAGGGTTCCGCCCTACATCACTACTTGACACTCCTTACGTGTGCATGCATAGGTATTGTCGGAGCTTCACGGATGTCAAGAAGGAGTGCAAGCGCCAAGGAACGACTACACCATCCGCGAGGGAAGCGTGGAAGAGAAGACGGAAAAAAGGAGAAGAAGACGGAGCGGCTGCAGGAGCCAGGCCGGACGTCCGGACCGCCGTCCGGATCATCCGGGCTCAGCCGGATCATCCGGGTCCCCCTCCGGATCATCCGGATAATCGGCCCGACGATAACAGTAGCTGCCCGACGAAGCCGGATCATCCGGACGGTCGCCCGGATCATCCGGACCCCCGACACCCGGATCATCCGGGCCACCATCCGGATCATCCGGTGATAGAGGCAAAGGTGTCCCGTCTTTCGATGAGATGGTGGATTTCGCTTTGGTGGAAGTCGACTTTGACGATCCGACTACGAGCGTGCGAGGACGTCGCACCTTAGCAATCGCTAAACCAGCTCCGAGAGGTTATTGACCACGCTGGAGCACGATCAACCTGACCACGAGGGTCTATTTCCTGCGAGCAAACGAAGAACAAGCAAGAAACTGAGATTGCAATCTGGATATTGCGAATATAAGATGAAAGCTTTATTGATCAAGGTGGGGTTACGTGACGCTTTGTCCGGTCGTTGAACACAAACGGCGCACGCTGGGTTGCAACTATGGCGAACTTTGATCTAAACAAAACCCAAAGTCTAAACGGTGCCCTAAGGGCTGTATATATGGAGGAAGAGGGGGTGAATTTCGTGGCGCTTGGTGGAGGGGTC
The DNA here is from genome assembly GCA_021437245.1 of Aegilops speltoides. Taxonomy (NCBI): domain Eukaryota; kingdom Viridiplantae; phylum Streptophyta; class Magnoliopsida; order Poales; family Poaceae; genus Aegilops; species Aegilops speltoides. Next base: position 30,591 of record JAHHZJ010004110.1, on the reverse strand, counting down.
CGAAACTAACCCTATCTCTTGTTTCCCCACACATACGGACTCTAAAAATAGCCTATACTAATGTATTTCGAAATTACATGGGCCTGGCCCAATAATAAGGTGACGCAGCACCTAGAATAGCCTCTGGACGAAATTTATGAAGTGGCATCTTGTATATTTCGTCCAAGGCTTCATGCACTCATTATGGTGGCTTCATAGTCCTGAAATCATCACTTGTAACTCCATTCTTGTCCCCTTTAAGCATGCCATCATCTCCATGCTTGTTTTTGCTCCAATGTTCATCCTTCTCCAAGCTAGGCCCTTCATTTGTAAGCAAAACAAATGTATCCAATTTAGGCAAAGCATCATATTCTCATGAACATTAGAATCATTACCAAGAAACGAAAGTACCGTAATTTAGTTGGCGTCTGCGAGCTCTAGTAATTGGTCCAAGATGTATAGCAGCAGGGGCTGTGGGTGTAACAATTGTATTGATGTCCTCATCATCCTCCCTTCTTGAAACGAAGTCGCCCTCGACGGAAGTTCATCTTCCTCACCCAAATATGGCTTCAAATCTGCAATGTTAAAAGTGGACTAACCCCAAAATCTGTAGGCAGCTCAAGTTTATATGCATTATCATTTACTTTCTCCAACACCTTAAAGGGACCAGCAGCACGTGGCATTAGCTTTGATTTGCGCAAATCAGAAATCTATCCTTACGCAAATGTAACCAAACAAGATCTCCAAGTGCAAACACAACATGTTTTCTACCCTTATCTCCAGCAAGTTTATATTTAGCATTCATACGCTCAATGTTTTCCTTAGTTAACTCATGCATTTTTAAAATCAATTCAGCACGTTCTTTAGCATCAAAATTAACCTTCTCCGAAGATGGAAGAGGCAACAAATCAATAGGTGCACGAGGTAGGAAACCATATACAACTTCAAAAGGGCACATCTTAGTAGTAGAATGCAATGAACGATTATAAGCAAATTCAATATGAGGCAAGCATTCCTCCCACATTTTCTTATTATTCTTTAGAACAGCCCTAAGCATAGTAGACAATGTTCTATTGACTACTTCAGTTTGTCCATCAGTTTGGGGGTGACAAGTAGTACTAAAAAGCAGTTTAGTCCCCAACTTAGCCCATAAACATCTCCAAAAGTGGCTAAGAAATTTAGTATCACGATCTGAAACAATAGTATTTGGCACACCATGCAAGCGAAATAATTTCACGAAAGAACAAATCAGCAACATTGACAAAGATCATCGCTTTTATGACATGGTATAAAGTGTGCCATTTTCGAGAATCTATCCACGACAACAAATATGCTATCCTCCCTTCTTTGTTGTAGGTAAACCTAAAACAAAGTCCATAGATATATCCTCCCAAGGAACACTAGGTACAGGCAAAGGCATATATAAACCATGAGGATTGAGTCGTGACTTAGCTTTTTGACATGTAGTGCAGCGAGCAATAAAACGCTCAACATCCCGTCTCATCTTTGGCCAAAAGAAATGTGTAGCAAGTACGTCCTCCGTCTTCTTCACGCCAAAGTGTCCCATTAGTCCTGATAGAGGCAAAGGTGTCCCGTCTTTCGATGAGATGGTGGATTTCGCTTTGGTGGAAGTCGACTTTGACGATCCGACTACGAACGTGCGAGGACGTCGCGCCTTAGCAATCGCTAAACCAACTCCGAGAGGTTATTGACCACGCCGGAGCACGATCAATCTGACCATGAGGGTCTGTTTCCTGCGAGCAAACGAAGAACAAGCAAGAAACTGAGATTGCAATCTGGATATTGCGAATATAAGATGAAAGCTTTATTGATCAAGGTGTGGTTCTGTGGCGCTTTGTGTCAGTCGTTGAACACAAACGCGCACGCCAAAGTTGCAGCTATGGCGAAGTTTTAATCTAAACAAAACCCAAAGTCTAAACGGTGCCCTAAGGGCTGTATATATGGAGGAAGAGGGGGTGAATTTCGTGGCCCTTGGTGGAGGGGTCCGAAGCTAACCCTATCTCTTGTTTCCTCACACATACGGACTCTAAAAATAGCCTGTACTAATGTATTTCGAAATTACATGGGCCTGGCCCAATAATAAGGTGACGCAGCACCTAGAATAGCCTCTGGACGAAATTTATGAAGTGGCATCTTGTATATTTCGTCCAAGGCTTCATGCACTCATTATGGTGGCTTCAAAGTCCTGAAATCATCACTTGTAACTCCGTTCTTGTTCCCTTAGCATGCCATCATCTCCATGCTTGTTCTTGCTCCAATGTTCATCCTTCTCCAAGCTAGGCCCTTCATTTGTAAGCAAAACAAATGTATCCAATTTAGGCAGCATCATATTCTCATGAACATTAGAATCATTACCAAGAAACGAAAGTACCTGGTAATTTAGTTGGCGTGCACGAGCTCTAGTAATTGGTCCAGTATGTATAGCAGCAGGGGCTGTGGGTGTAACAATGGTATTGATGTCCTCATCATCCTCCCCTTCTTGAAATGAAGTCGTTCTCGACGGAAGTTCATCTTCCTCACCCAAATAAGGCTTCAAATCTGCAATGTTAAAAGTGGGACTAACCCCAAAATCTGCAGGCAGCTCAAGTTTATATGCATTATCATTTATTTTCTCCAACACCTTAAAGGGACCAGCAGCACGTGGCATTAGCTTTGATTTGCAAATCAGAAATCTATCCTTACGCAAATGTAACCAAACAAGATCTCCAGTGCAAACACAACATGTTTTCTACCATTATCTCCAGCAAGTTTATATTTAGCATTCATACGCTCAATGTTTTCCTTAGTTAACTCATGCATTTTTAAAATCAATTCAGCACGTTCTTTAGCATCAAAATTAACCTTCTCCGAAGATGGAAGAGGCAACAAATCAATAGGTGCACGAGGTAGGAAACCATACACAACTTCAAAGGGCACATCTTAGTAGTAGAATGCAATGAACGATTATAAGCAAATTCAATATGAGGCAAGCATTCCTCCCACATTTTCTTATTATTCTTTAGAACAGCCCTAAGCATAGTAGACAATGTTCTATTGACTACTTCAGTTTGTCCATCCGTTTGGGGGTGACAAGTAGTACTAAAAAGCAGTTTAGTCCCCAACTTAGCCCATAAACATCTCCAAAAGTGGCTAAGAAATTTAGTATCACGATCTGAAACAATAGTATTTGGCACACCATGCAAGCGAATAATTTCACGAAAGAACAAATCAACAACATTAACAAAGATCATCGCTTTTATGACATGGTATAAAGTGTGCCATTTTCGAGAATCTATCCACGACAACAAATATGCTATCCTTCCCCTTCTTTGTTCTAGGTAAACCTAAAACAAAGTCCATAGATATATCCTCCCAAGGAACACTAGGTACAGGCAAAGGCATATATAAACCATGAGGATTGAGTCGTGACTTAGCTTTTTGACATGTAGTGCAGCGAGCAATAAAACGCTCAACATCCCGTCTCATCTTTGGCCAAAAGAAATGTGTAGCAAGTACGTCCTCCGTCTTCTTCACGCCAAAGTGTCCCATTAGTCCTCCTCCATGCGCCACCTGCAACAACAAAAGACGAACGGAGCTAGCTGGAATGCATAGCTTGTTAGCACGGAACACAAATCCATCATTAACGACAAACTTGTTCCATGTTCTTCCTTCTTTACAATGCTGCAATACATCTTTAAAATCAGCATCATGCACATATTGATCTTTGATGGTCTCCAAACCAAATATTTTGAAGTCAAGTTGTGAAAGCATAGTATAGCGACGAGACAATGCATCGGCAATAACATTTTCTTTACCCTTCTTGTGTTTAATGACATAAGGGAAAGTCTCAATGAATTCAACCCATTTAGCATGTCTACGATTCAGTTTAGCTTGACTTTTAATATGTTTCAAAGATTCATGATCAGAATGTATAACAAATTCTTTGGGCCATAAATAATGTTGCCATGTTTCTAAAGTCCTAACAAGAGCATATAATTCTTTATCATAAGTAGAATAATTCAGACTAGGCCCACTCAATTTTTCAGAAAAGTATGCAACAGGTTTGCCATCTTGTAATAACACACCTCCTAATCCAATTCCACTAGCATCACATTCAAGCTCAAAAGTCTTATTAAAATCAGGAAGTTGGAGTAAAGGAGCATGTGTTAACTTATCTTTCAACACCGTGAAGGCTTCTTCCTGTGCGGTACCCCAAACAAAAGGCACATCCTTCTTTGTAAGCTCATTGAGAGGTGCAGCAATGGTGCTGAAATCTCTCACAAAACGCCTATAGAAACCAGCGAGGCCAAGGAAACTCCTCACTTGTGTGACCGTCTTGGGCTGCGCCAACTCTCAATAGCTTCAATCTTGGCTTTATCAACTTCAATTCCTGTGGAGTAACAACATAGCCAAGAAAAGATACTCGGTCGGTGCAAAAGGTGCACTTCCAAGGTTACCAAACAAACGTGCATCACGAGAGCATTAAAAACAGCACGTAAATGTTCCAAATGTTCTTCCAAAGATTTGCTATAAATCAGTATATCATCAAAATAGACTACCACAAATCGTCCAATGAAAGCACGTAAAACTTCGTTCATTAATCTCATGAAAGTACTAGGTGCATTAGTTAACCCAAAAGGCATGACTAACCACTCATATAATCCAAACTTAGTTTTAAATGCTGTTTTCCATTCATCTCCCAATTTCATACGAATTTGATGGTATCCACTACGCAAATCAACTTTGGAGAATATTGTAGAGCCACTCAATTCATCAAGCATATCATCTAGCCTAGGAATAGGGTGACGATAACGAATAGTAATATTATTAATGCCTCTACAATCAACACACATACGTGATGTACCATCCTTTTTCGGCACTAGAATAATAGGAACAGCACAAGGACTAAGGGATTCGCGTATATAACCTTTGTCGAGCAGCTCCTGTACTTGACGCATAATCTCCTTCGTCTCCTCTGGATTGGTACGGTATGGTGCACGGTTGGGTAATGATGCACCGCGAATTAAGTCAATTTGATGCTCAATCCCTCGAATAGGTGGTAATCCCGGTGGCACGTCTTGTGGAAAGACGTCAGCGAACTCCTGCAAAATGTTAGTGACAGCAGGGGGCAAAGAGGAAGGCACGTCCTCGAATGAAAATAATGCCTCTTTGCACACAAAAGCATAGCAAACAGATTTGCTAAAATCTAGCTCATCAATATCAGATTTGGTGGCAAGTAAACATGCACTTTTCAATTTAATTTCAGAAGCAACAATAGATGGTTTATTATTAGGCTTCATGTGTTGCTCAAATTCTTTTGCCACAATCTGTTTTTCACTCTTATTTTTCTCCTGTTTTGCTTTATTAGCTCTATTAATATCATCTTTCAAGATGGAATCAGGAGTCATAGGAAGCAAAGTAATATTTTTATCTCTATGAACAAGAGTATACTGATTGTTTCTACCATGGTGTACAGAATTTTTATCAAATTGCCATGGTCTACCAAGTAATAAGGAACATGCTTGCATAGGTACCACATCACAATCAACATAATCAGCATATGTAGAGATACTAAAATGCACACGAACAGACGTGTTACCTTAACCTTGCCGCTGTTGTTGAACCATTGGATGTAGTAAGGATGTGGATGTGGTCTTGTGGTGAGAGATAGCTTCTCCACCATCTCCATGCTAGCCAAGTTGTTGCAGCTCCTCCATCTATGATGACGCTAATAGAACGTTCCTTCACAACTCCTTTGTATGGAACAAATTATGCCTCTGATTTTGCTCAGCTTGTGTAACCAGCACACTCAAAACACGTTGAGCAACTAAACATTCATACCTGTCAAGATCTTCAGCAGCCATGTATTGTGTCTCATGATCAGAATCATCTCCACCGTGTTCCTCATGTGTAATAAGAGCCAAAGTCTCCTCATCATAGTCACTAGCGGACTCATACCCACCATCCTCGTGAGCAATCATCACACGCTGAGATTTGCATTCTCTCAAAATGTCCTCTTCCCTTACAACGACGACAAATAATATCACTTGTGTGCCCTGTTGACACCATGGAAGAAGAAGAGCTCATGCAGGCCCGGCAGGTGTGCTCTTGGCAGATAGTGGTGGTTGTGCCTGCTTTCTTGTATCACGGTTGGAGGTGGCACCAAGGAGGTGATGGTGCAAAGGAAGTAGATGATGCACGTGGTGTCCATGATGAAGGTCGACCTGCAGAAAAGTTAGTGCGCGCCAATGCCTGTCGATCCTGCACTTCACGTTCAGCTTTACAAGCAAGATGGAATAAACGAGTGATATTATTATAATCCTTATAGTCTAGATTGGTCTGAATCTCTATTTAATCCACCCGAAAAACGTGCAAGCATAGCTTCATTCTCCTCAACAATACCACATCTAATCAAGCCAGTTTGTAATTCCTGATAATATTCTTCTACAGAGTTTTTTCCTTGTCTTAAGCGCTGCAATTTTTGAAGTAATTCACGTTGATAATATGGTGGAACCCAACGAGTACGCATAGCAGTTTTCAAAGCAGCCCAAGTAGCTGGAACAGGATATAATCTACAATGTTCAGACCACCAAACACATGCAAAGCTAGTGAAAGCACAAACAGCAGCAGGAACACGTCTCTCCTCAGGATATTGTAAACATGTAAATCGTTGTTCAGTTTCTAACTCCCAAGTATGATATATATCAGGAACATATCTACCCTCAAATGGTGGAATATTCAATTTCAGTTTAGGGAGATGGTCATGATCTCGTACCTGAGGGGAGCCCTAATATTGCCATTATTTGCATGTGGACGACCTGGTGGTTGTGGTGCTGGTGGTTGCACGTAGTTCTGATGTTGATCAACCTCATCCTCATAATCGCCCACATACTCATCATCCTCCTCGGTACCACCAGCAGCAGTAGCAGGAGCCAAAGAAGCACCAACAGCAGTAGCAGCGGCACCAGAATTTTGTCCTGGCTCAATAGGAACACGCTGAGCTCGTCCATACTGATTCGGAAGGGGGCGTAGTTGTTGTCGTTGCAGAGGTGCGATAGGTGCATGATAAGGACATGACTACCTTGGATAAGACCAAAAATATTGCATACATGCATATTTGTCAGGTGATTTCTAGTGCAAACTATTCAATAATATATTTATGTTATCCAGAACAAAAATACTTCACATACTTTTGTGTTTTGTCTAATTGCAGGTGTGTGGGACATTTGTACAATCCACATATGAAGATAAGGGAAAAGGAGAAGTTTAGGTGCTGTTCAAAAAGTCTTCTCACGTCACTTTTGGGCCAAGAGAAGATAGAGTCCAAGTCTCTCACGTTCTGGATTCAGATTCGGACTGCACAGACATACCTGACTCAAAACGTCAACAACTTTTTCATACGGACTCCGAATTGGGTGATTCTTTTTTTGTTGGAAAGTAGATTTCATGCTCTTTCCAGCACAATTGGAATCACCTTAAAATCCGTCCGGAGCGTTGAGTTGTGGACAAAACAATCTGACGCTGCACCAGAATCCGAGTCAAACTACAAGTTCAAAGGTGTTACGTCACCTCCACTTGGGCCCATTGGCCTTGTACGACCTAGGGTTAGTTTTAGGCTGCCTTGGGACGTCCTCCCACCTCCTTGGCCGCCACCCCTTGCTCCTATATAAGTAGATCCATCTAGTAGCTTTTCCTTGGGATTTGTTTAGTTAAAGTTAGCCATTGCAACTTCAGATACTTCGCTTTGTGTCCAACGACCAGACCAAGACCGCTTACGGATCCCCACCTTTATCAATACTTCATACATACTCGCAATATTCAGATTGTTTTTATCATATTCTTGCTTGTTCTTCGATTGCTTGCAGGAATAGACCTTCGTGGTCAGGTTGATTGTGCTCCGGCGTGTTCAATAACCTCTCGGAGTTGGTTTAGCGATTGCTAAGGCGCAACGTCGTGCACGTTAGTAGTTGGATCGTCAAAGTTGTCTCCAACAAATCGATAGTTATCATCTCATCGAAAGATCGGGACACCTCCGCCTCTATCAAGTGGTATCAGTTTTCAGGTTGCTCGGTGAGATTTTACAGTTTTTCATAGTTTAGATCGCATCTGTCATTCATACCTACAGTCCATGAAAAAGCCACAAAAAAAAGTTAGATATGTTCATCCTTTATCCAAGCCAGTCTGAGCCTTTGCAATTTTCAATTCATTGCTTGCATAGTTGAATTATCGGTTGCATCGTCGTGTCAGTTGCTGGTCTTAGTGTCTAGTTCCTTTAGAGTTTCGAGTTCTGTTCACGTTAGTCACGCCGACGCTGCATCATTATCCCTTCCGCTGTCCACCATCCCATCTATTAATTTCCACCACGTGCTACGCGCTGTTCATTAATCATAGTTGAGGTCATTCACATCTTCGCCTGATCCAATCTGCATGTTATCTAGTTTGTCTTGGAAAGAGGGAGAAAAAAAAGAGAGAAAAAAAAGAGAAAAAAAAGGAAAGAAAAAAAGAAAAAGAGAGAGAAGAAAAAAAAAGCGTGAGGAAAAAAAGAGAGAAGAAAAAAAATCTGATCTATCTAGAATCAATCTCGTACCTGAATTCGGATAGAATCTGTTTTGCGCACTATTCAGTAAAACAGGTGTATCTTCCTCGTACGAAGTCCGTTTTGGCTCCGTAAGTACTCAAATTGAAGCTAGCGACGAGCCGCATGTGAATAGTTGCAGAAGCTAGTTCAATATTTGACACCTCAAAATCTGCTTCTAAATAGGTCTTTTTGCCCTCCGAAGTTCGTGAACACAGCTTGTTCCAATTTTTCAGGCCAGTTTTAGAATTCTTTGACTCCTCATATCAACTCGGAATTGAGTGATTCTTTTTGCATTGGAAAGCTTGAGTTAGTAGCATTCTTTGAAAGAATTTATCAGAAAATTGGCTCAAACTTTTCAAGAGGAAAGTTGGAGAGAGAGTTGTTGTATGTCCTGCTTGGTAGTTGTTTTTCATCATTATCTTCACTACCGTTGTGATCTTCACTTATATCTTGCTGTCAAGAGCTAATTAGTATCCTTCATTGATGCTAGTTGTGCTACGCCGTGACCTCATTAGTGTTCTAGGCTCGCGTCTCTAGTCCGGTCTAGCCTAGGACCAGCACAGTACCGTCGTTGAGCGTTTATTCAACATTGCATCTCTGAATTGATTATTGCTAATCTTTTGCTACCATATATAGCCAATCCAGCTCCACATATTTCTACACCGTGTATACGTACGTTCCCCTGGCAATCGCTTTACACAATCTTCGGAGTTACTTGACATTGCTGGTTGCCTGTCACCACCTGCCGCATGGTAAGAACTTGTAAGATATTGATATTTGCTTTACTGTGAGCACTTTACAACCACATCCTAGTAGTTCATAGGAACATTATTCTGGAATTTTGTTTCTTGTTTCTACTAATCATGACAGGTTCCGGAGATAGAAGTTCTTGGACGACGGACACATCTTCACCATCACAAGAGTTGGGACAACACACACAACCAAATGGTCAGGTTATCTCTTTACCGTCATTTGAGGGTAGATTTAATCCTGCTATTTATCTAGCTTGGGAGTTTGAAGTAGAACAAGTTTTTAGTAACCATGACTTTTCTGAACTTGAGCGAGTACGAGCTGCCACTAGAGCATTTACTGGTTTTGCTTCAGTTTGGTGGAGTGTGCATTGTAAGAAAAATATTGATAACCAACCCACAACTTGGAAAGATTTGAAATATGTAATGCGACAACATTTTTTCCCTCCTTACTATCGCCGTGAATTGCTTTGCAAATTTGAACAATTTAAACAAGGCAACAACACTGTTCATGCTTACTACAAAGAGTTCAAATCTTATATGCATCATTGTGACATAGAAGAATCTAAGGATGATACAATGAATAGATTTTTTGGTGGTTTGAACCATGATATTCAGGCAAGATTTCAGTATATTCCTCGTTGCATTACTGGTATGTATGTTCGTGCTTGTACCTTTGAGAGACAGTTACAGGAGGATGCATTGGGTGACTACAACAACTACTATTCCAGTTCATGCTCACCACCGCCGGTTGGTTCCTCCACCGTTGCACCTACTAGAGCAGCCCCACCTCGGATTGTGAGCGCAGCATCATCTCAAGAGCATGGTGCATTGTCTACGTCTGTACCTATATCAGCTACGTCTTTGCGACAAGGTAACAGTAAAGGTATTGATGATATAACTTTACATGAGAATGATGCATCCGTAGTTAACTTGAATGCATCATGTGTTGAGTTACCTGGTGATTTGAGCACATCACCTATTTTAGAGAATCTTGAAACTGTCATGAATGCGTCATGTGATCAAACAACTGAAATACCAACAATTTTGAGTGCACCCATTGAATTAACTGTTGATGCAAAAGAATCAATGTTTAATCATTTTGATATGACCTCTAATCTTGGTGATGATTCTGTGTCGAATGACTCATTGCATGTTTGCTTATCTAAGCATGTTGTAGCATGTAAATTTGATTCAAATAAGGTTTATTCACCAATGTTGGGATGGTTTAATGATGAACATTGTCAAACTTTTGAAATAAATAAGAGCTTCACTTATATGTGCAAACTGAGTTGCAATATTTTCATGCCTTCTAGTTCTTGTGCTAATTTGTTGGCTTTAGATTTTATGAACTATGCAAGTTACTCATCTATTCATGTTTCATATATGCAAAAATCAAGGGAAGTAAAAATGGATGACGTATACATATACAACATGTACACCTTGTCTCTTTTGTTAGCCACATTTCAGATTAAGCAACGCCGAGGACGGCTTTGTTTTCAAGAAGGGGAGGATGATAAGGACATGACTACCTTGGATAAGACCAAAATATTGCATACATGCATATTTGTCGGTGATTTCTAGTGCAAACTATTCAATAATATATTTATGTTATCCGAACAAAAATACTTCACATACTTTTGTGTTTTGTCTAATTGCAGGTGTGTGGGACATTTGTACAATCCACATATGAAGATAAGGGAAAAGGAGAAGTTTAGGTGCTGTTCAAAAAGTCTTCTCACGTCACTTTTGGGCCAAGAGAAGATAGAGTCCAAGTCTCTCACGTTCTGGATTCAGATTCGGACTGCACAGACATACCTGACTCAAAACGTCAACAACTTTCTCATACGGACTCCGAATTGGGTGATTCTTTTTTTGTTGGAAAGTAGATTTCATGCTTTTTCCAGCACAATTGGAATCACCTTAAAATCCGTCCGGAGCGTTGAGTTGTGGACAAAACAATCTGACGCTGCACCAGAATCCGAGTCAAACTATAAGTCCAAAGGTGTTACGTCACCTCCACTTGGGCCCATTGGCCTTGTACGACCTAGGGTTAGTTTTAGGCTGCCTTGGGACGTTCTCCCACCTCCTTGGCCGCCACCCCTTGCTCCTATATAAGTAGATCCATCTAGTAGCTTTTCCCTTGGGATTTGTTTAGTTAAAAGTTAGCCATTGCAACTTCGTGTACTTCGTTTGTGTCCAACGACCAGACCAAGACCGCTTACGGATCCCCACCTTTATCAATACTTCATACATACTCGCAATATTCAGATTGCTTTTATCATATTCTTGCTTGTTCTTCGATTGCTTGCAGGAATAGACCTTCGTGGTCAGGTTGATTGTGCTCCGGCGTGTTCAATAACCTCTCGGAGTTGGTTTAGCGATTGCTAAGGCGCAACGTCGTGCACGTTTGTAGTCGGATCGTCAAAGTTGTCTCCAACAAATCGATAGTTATCATCTCATCGAAAGATCGGGACACCTCCGCCTCTATCAGTGCAGCCGGCGGTGGTTGTGGAAAACGCGCGAGCAATTCATCAAACTTGCTATCAAGCTTTGTTTCAAACGTCTTCTCAATGCCATCTATCTTCTCCATGGCCTCGTCAAATCTGTTTAGCACGTCTTGCACCTGTCCAATCATCATTTGCTGAAACTTATCATGTAGCTGTTTGTTCCTCAGGTTCTCCCAATCAGTCTCGTCGGCTTGTGATCCTGCCATAGTTAGCAGCAATAGAAACACACAAGAATATGATCCTACAGACTACTAGGAAGTGGTGGTGGTGGTTTAGTGGACAGTCACAAATCCGTCAAGCAAATCTCAAATTCTTACCAGTTCTTACCCAGCAGCAGGCGGTGATCGGCAACCGTTGTAGTCAAAACTCTCAAAGCTTGGCTATAGTGATTACCAGGGAGAATCAAACGCACGACGTAGATGTATGTGGAGCTGGGAAGGCTTATAATATGGTAGCAAAAAAGGTCAGCAATAATCAATTCAGAGATGCAAAGTTGAATAAACGCTCAACGACGGTACTGTGCTGGTCCTAGGCTAGACCGTGCTAGAGACGCGAGCCTAGTACACTAACAAAATCACGGCGCTGCACGTAAACAAGGGAAAAGCACACTCTGGAATTTTTTTTTTTCGCTCCACTTTTTTTTTTGCGCTGCTTTTTTTTTTTGCGAAAAATCACTATAATGGCGAGTGTCTCAAAACTCTTCCCAAGTCAAACTGACAGGATGGGCACGAAATTTTTTCGCCCAATTTTTTTTTTCGACTACCCGGACCCAAAAACTGGAAACGGGTCAAAAAAAACTTTCTATAACGGGGACTGTCTCAATACGCTTAGAAACACCTAAAAATAGGATAGCCAGAAAATTTTTTGTCCCGTGCGTTTTTGGAAAATTTTGGGCCTAAACGAAGGGTGGTTTCCAGACTCTTTTTTTTTGGAAACCAACCTCTTCTACGGATGGCAAAAGATTGCTGGAATCCAAAACCTACTCAGACAAGGAAACACGAATCGGAAAACTAGATGGATCCTGAAAACAAACCTAATATGCAAGGAACTCGGATTGGTGGTGGATATATGGTGGTGGTATATGGCAACGGTGGTGGTATATGGCAACGGTGGTGGTATATGGCAGCGGTGGTGGTATATCGATACGGATTCGAAGCGGTGGCGGATAAGCGGTGGTGGTAGATGGCAGGGGCGATGATGATGGTGCGGCGGCGGCGTGACAACTTATGACCAGAACTCGAAACTCTAAAAGACTAGACTCTAAGACCAGCAACTAGACACGACGATGCAACCGCAAATTCAACAACGCAAATACAGAAAAGATTATGCAAAGGCTCAGATTGGTTCGGATATGATGACCTAACCCTAATTTTTTTGGCTTTTTCGTGGACTGTAGGTATGAAGAACAGACTCGATCTAAACTATGAAAAACTGTAAAATCTCACCGAGCAACCTGGAAATCTGATACCACTTGATAGAGGCAAAGGTGTCCCGTCTTTCGATGAGATGGTGGATTTCGCTTTGGTGGAAGTCGACTTTGACGATCCGACTACGACGTCACGAGGACGTCGCGCCTAGCAATCGCTAAACCAGCTCCGAGAGGTTATTGACCACGCCGGAGCACGATCAACCTGACCACGAGGGTCTATTTCCTGCGAGCAAACGAAGAACAGGCAAGAAACTGAGATTGCATTCTGGATATTGCGAATATAAGATGAAAGCTTTATTGATCAAGGTGGGGTTCTGTGACGCCTTTGTCTAGTCGTTGAACACAAACGAAGTACGCGAAGTTGCAGCTATGGTGAACTTTTGATCTAAACAAAACCCAAAGTCTAAACGGTGCCCTAAGGGGGGTGAATTTCGTGGCCCTTGGTGGAGGGGTCCGAAACTAACCCTATCTCTTGTTTCCCCACACATACGGACTCTAAAAAAAGCCTATACTAATGTATTTCGAAATTACATGGGCCTGGCCCAATAATAAGGTGACGCAGCACCTAGAATAGCCTCTGGACGAAATTTATGAAGTGGCATCTTGTATATTTCGTCCAAGGCTTCATGCACTCATTATGGTGGCTTCAAAGTCCTGAAATCATCACTTGTAACTCCATTCTTGTCCCCTTTAGCATGCCATCATCTCCATGCTTGTTCTTGCTCCAATGTTCATCCTTCTCCAAGCTAGGCCCTTCATTTGTAAGCAAAACAAATGTATCCAATTTAGGCAGCATCATATTCTCATGAACATTAGAATCATTACCAAGAAACGAAAGTACCTGTAATTTAGTTGGCGTCTTGTGAGCTCTAGTAATTGGTCCAAGATGTATAGCAGCAGGGGCTGTGGGTGTAACAATTGTATTGATGTCCTCATCATCCGGACCCCGCCTGCGTGCGTGACTTGGGCCGAAGCCCGTGCACCCCTTCGCCCCTCACTTACCCCTTCGCCCCTTGGGCTATAAATAGACCTCCTCCACCTCCTTTCTAGGGTTAGCAAAGTGATAGCTCATTCTTAAGTGAGCTTTGCTCCTACCTACCTCTATTCTTGAGAGAGAGAGACCACTACTCCATTGGAGGCCAAGACCTCCATCTAGGAGAAGATCCCCCTATGGATTCAAGACCCCTCTTTAGGGAAGATCCATCTAGGATATCATCAAGACCTCCTCTTGGAGATGAACCTTACCTTGTATCTTTTCCTTTGTTGTTCATGTACCTTGTGGATCTTGTGTGTTTGATTGTCTAGTGGATGTGTGATTGGACTTGTTCTTGAGTGTTTCCCGTTGTAATTTCTCTCCGTTCTTCCCCGTGTTCATCGTGTTCTTCGAGGGATCCCACTCCAAATGTGAAAGATCGATGAATTAGGGTTCCACACTACATCATATGGTATCATGAGCCACGTTGATCACGTTTTTGGAGCCCCTACCCCGTGTTTTTCTAGCTTGATTTTGTTGATTTCGTCCTAAATCCGAAAATCCCCACCAAAAATAGCCCCCAAAATTTTTTGTGATTTGTTGGTTTGATGATGTTTTGTTGATTTTGATCCATGGATTTGCTTGGTTTCAAGTGGATCTAACTTTCCCCCAAGTTTCCCCACCTTCCATCCACGAAATCTCGTCAATTTTGACCCCAAAATCCCCAAATTCCGCCCAAAAATTCGTCCCCGAGAGGAAATCCCGAGCAGTTTGACGAAACCGGATCATCCGGACCTTCTCCCGGATCATCCGGACACCTCCCGGATCAACTGGACCCTCTCCCGGACGTCCGGATAGTTCACGCACCCAGAAAACAGAACCGGTGCTGACGAACCCGGATCATCCGGATGAACACCCGGATCATCCGGACCTAGCCCGGATCATCCGGACCTCCTCCCGGATGTCCGGTTAACCCTGAAACTGACACTGACAGATTTTTGTTTTGGCCGTAACTAATTCATCCGAAGTCCGATTTTGACGTTCTTTAGCTCGTTTCGAAGCTCTTGACATCCCCCATCCCACAAAAATACCACCAACATCATTTGACTCCATCATATTTTCTGAAATTTGGCAAGTTTGCCTAGGCCTTCCACCATATCATCCGCATAGCCACCACCGACTTCCGCAACCTAACCCATTTTGTTCCCCATAGCATTTGAGGTTCTTTGAGTAGTGACTTGAGTCTCCTAAGGTGTTTCGGCTACTTAGGGATGGTTGCTTCTTCATCAACCACCACCACCCCCACTTCCACATAACCTTCACACCATACACTTCTGACCACCTAAACTTAATCCAATTGTTGTTTGAGCTTGTTTGAGTTGTGGCTTGTGTCTCCTAAGGTGTTTCGGCTACTTAGGGACGACAAATTCAACTCCGACACGTGTATAGCCCATCATTCCACTTCCGCATTGCCTAGTGCAACACCACCACCGCTTTCCGCTACCACCATTTGACATTTGTCATTTGAGATTTTGAGTTTGCGGTTTTCCGCTTCCTAAGGTGTTTCGCTACTTAGGGCGAGTCTCCATCATCTTGGTATCTACACCAAGAACACCGCCACTCATCATCGCAAAGGACGGTAACATCGACGACGCCATTGTATATTCCCTTGCAATTGCATTTTAACCCCTAGCCCATTTTTGGCGTTACTTGCCTATTGAGACTAGCCATTTGAGTATTGCCGGCAACGTTACTTGTGCACATTAGTGATCCACCATCCATTGCATACATACCATATCATCTTGGTATCATATCATCCATTGTGCCTCAAGTTTGTTCCCGCATATACACAATTGCTATCTTGGTTGGTGCATTGTGCAAAAGTGGCCATTGAAAAAAAAAGCTTTTAAGCAAAAAGAGAGCAAAGAGCTCGTGAGCAAGTGCCATAGCATCATACCCCATTGCACATAAGATTGTCAAATCTACATCATATGATATCATGCTTGAGAGAAACACCGGGAACCATACATATATAGCATACTTGGGATAGAAAGTTTATCCATTTCGCATCTTATAGGTTGTGCACAAGTGTCGCAGATCCGCCTATTGAGCAATCGTGCTAGCGTCTCTCTTGAGTTGTGCAACACGAAGCGTTTTCCGTGGATTCCACATTTTGTGCTCATTCCTTGGTTGCACGACCCCATTTATCTATCCGTGTGTGTGTTCCGTGTACCTTTCATTGCTATTGGTCTACTTGTTTCACTTGCGAATTTGTGAATCTTTTTCAACATTATTGACTCTTGCTAACATTTTGCATCAAATTTTTGTGCCACTATCCTCACCGAGCTCTACCATAAGCCTTTACTTGTAGGTGTGAGTGAACAAGTCCGGTACCAATTCCACTATTCTTTCATCTCATATTGAGTGACACGGGATACATCCTCAACGTTGGGAAAAGGAAACTTGGTATTGTTTATCTCATTTCCTACTCACCTCTACTCGAGTCTTGTGATGGATAGGCAAGGCATTTCACTTCCAGTCTACAACAACAACGACGAGTTCGATGCCATGAACAACAACTACGATGCCAAGATGGACAAGTGCATGGAGGAGATCAAGGCCCTCATCAAGTCCTACAAGCGATCTTCCTCATCTTCGAGAAGACGCTCAAGAGCACATCCTTCCGAGCTACCACCTCCGGCAAGATCACATCGGCATCGACACCATCACCAACAAGAACGTGAAGGTCAAGAGCTCAACACCAACAACCGCTCAACGACTTCACCATCTCCCTTGGCATCTTCGCCAAGCGACTTCAAGGCATCTTCGCCTACGGACATATGGCATCTTCGCCAACAAGAACCTCAAGACTACACTCAAGAGAAGCTACCCAAGCTCAAGTCCGCGACTTCCACGAGCTACTATGACCTCGACACCGACCACAAGATTCCTTTCTATGGGACTCAAGAACCCGAGGAGTACCTCGAGTGGGAGCGTTTGATGGACGACTACCTCAAGCTACATCAAGTTCCTCCCAAGATCAAGTGAAGTGCGCCACAAGAAACTTCCACGACTACGCATTGGCATGGTGGCTTCACACACCTTCGGAGTACTACGACATGAGTTGGCCCAAGACGAAGAAAGCTTTGCGGCGAGAGTTTGTGCCTCCAACCTACACGGAACAACTTCAACGCCAATTGGAGAACACCACCCAAGGATCCAAGTCCATCGACAAGTACTTCAAGGAGATGATGATTGCCTTGCGACGAGCCGGTGTGGACGACCCCATTTCGATGAAGTTCCATTTCATGATCGGATTGCACAACGACATCTCCAAGACCATCTACCACGAGAACTACAAGTCCATCGACGACTTCTACATTGGTGCTCTCAAGGCGGAACAAGAACTCATGAAGGCCCAAGCTTCTCCACCCCAAGCAAACTTCGCGGCGACCAAGCTCTACGACAAGCATGAGGCTAGTACCACCAAGATGTCCAAGCCCGACAAGCTACAAGACGATGCTCCCAAGTGTGACTTCACCGCCATCCCTCTTTGTGGCATTGATGATGCCGAGTCTACTTCGACTCTTTTTTAAGACGGTGCAGCGACGAGTACGACTACGGAGACCCTAAAGGACCAAGCTTTGGAGGCGAGCGACAAGGTGGCGAGCAAGGATGATGCTTCCATCTTAGGAGGCGAGAGTGATGATGTGCCATCTTCGGCCTTCATCCACGACGAGAGTGATGATGTGCCATCTTCGGCCTTCATCCACGATGACCACGACGAGAGGGTTGAGCATGGGACTTTCCCTTCGACCACGGCGACGTAGGATGACTTGAGTGACTTGTGCCACCATATTGAGAGTGAGAGTGACTTCACCCCTAGCCCCATATATGTTGAGTTACCACAATTCACATGTGAGGAGAGCCACAACCCCCACCACTTGAGTGAGATGAGTGACTACACCATACGTGAGTTTGAGTGCACCTATGTTGAGGGAGTGAGTGAACCACCACATAGAGAGAGTGAGATAGTTGATAGGTCTCGTGAAGCCATTTGCATTTCTAACAACTTGACCTCTACCTCTATTGTGTCTTCTCGTTTGGTGCTAGGTCCCATTTATGATGATGCGCCGACCCTCGACGACTTCGTCCTCCCTTTGGACAAGACGATGGCCATGGTGGAATATGATGCACCCCCCACATGGTTCCATCAAGAAGAAGATGACCACCATTTGGTCTTTCCCACCTCACCTACACCACTTAAGTGGAATGACAAAGGTAACAAAGGTGATGGTGATGCTCTTGTCCCACTTGTGGACTCTCTTGACAACGATTGCTCCCATGATGTTGACCCACCTCTTACCATGCTTCATGCTAGTGAAACTTCTTCATGCCTTGACTTACCTATTTATGATGAATATGATGATGAGCATGTTGAGTTGCCTAGTTGTGATGCTATGCTTCATAGGATATCATGTGAAAATTCTTTTGGTCACATCATGTTTGACAATCCATTGAACTTGTCATATGCTATGAGTGAGATCTCCCATCTTGCATCTTTACAATCTCAACATAGTGACTATGCATATGCCATTAAAATAAACCCAATTTGCACAGATGGCATAGATGACAAGCCCATGGTTATTGGCATTTGTTTCTCTTGTGATGATATTGATATGCTCCCTTTGCATCATTTATTTCATATGCCATGCCATGACAACCTAGCTTCGGATATGCATTGTTTTGGATGTTGTCCATTTTCTCCATATGATGTTTCCGATATTGCTCATGAGGAGACCCCCATAGTTTCCTCATACATGTTAGGAGAATTTGATCCATCCCATTCATTGCATGATCCAATACTTGTGTGCACCATATGCTCCCCATGAACAAACATGCTTTTGATGTGCCATATACTTGTTTGCTCAATTTGTGTCCCCATCGTGTCATACATAACAACTATTCTTTCATGATGGATGACATGTTCATATACCATGCCTCAAATTTCTTTGAGCATTGCTTATCTTGTGCTAACTCACACGTGCACATACACATCATGATGGATGATGTATACATTTACCACACACACAATTTCTTTCGCTTGTGTCTCCTTTGTGTAGGTACCAGAATACTTGTCAACCTCGCAATCCCACGAGTTGACAAAGCGAGCTCTTGAGAGCAACGATGCTTTGGGATCCAATGGACTATCCTTAACAACGTCCCCTTGGCGCAAGGACTACGCTCAACTCCTCTACTTGGCTCTCACACGGCTATGGGCCATTGACCACTTCTCCCATTATGCTCATTTTACCGTGTTCACTTTGCATGCTATGCTTGCTTCTATGCCTTTGCCATGCAATTGTGACCCTTGTTTGCATCTACCCATGATTCTCCATTATGATATTCCTATGTGTATTTGCATGCTTGGTGGAGATCCTTGTTGCTTTTGCCATGTTTATCATGTGCCCCATTCTATTGATGCTTGTTGTGTTGGGAGAGTCATGATGACCCATTGCTATTCACATATGGCCTCTCGCCAATACATTCATGATATTGTACTCACATCTTGCTTTCATGCTTGTGCTATAACTTGTGAATTATTCATGCCCACTATTTGCACCAATGACATGTTTGCCATGATTCCTCCTAGTATGTTGCATGTTTGCACTACTAGCTTGCTTGATTTGATAGCTATGAATGCTCACTATGTTGCATCACCCATGTTCCACTACTTGCTTTCTTGGGTTGATGACATATATGCTCATGCCTCTCACATGATATATCTTGATCATTGTCTCTTGTGTTATAGTACTTGTGTTGCTTGCACCGTGAGACTTATTGGTCATCTTGGATCACTTGATTGCGCACTTGCTCGAGATCTTGCTTTGACTTGCCATTATCACATTCCCATGCAACATGATATATATGCCTTGTGTGTTGCATCCAATTCTTGGACTACTTGCTACTATCATATGGTTGGTTGCACCAATATCATTTCTACACATATGTCATGTCCCTTTGCTTGTCACATGCTTGACTTGATTGCCTCACACATGATGAACAATTGCTCTTTCTATTGTGCTGAGTGCCACACTATATTCACTCCATCCTATGCACAATATGTTTCGATTGTCTTGCACTTGACCCATGTGTTTAGACATCTTATCTTATTTGGTGTTGTGAATAATTCTTATTCGGATGGTATCAAAGCTTGGTTTCGCTCTTACGACAACCACATTTGTTTTTCCAAGTGCTTGTTATCTTTGCTACTTTTGAAGGAATTACAAGACGGTGCGACATTGAGAGTGCCCATTTGGAACTACAAGATGACGAATGCTTGGTGATCGTCCACTTCTACACGACGACATCATCTCTTTCCCATGGTGATTGGATTTCGATCCGAGGTCGGATCTTTCCCAAGGGGGAGGGGATGATGCGGAGCATCCTACGGACATAACCACGTCAAGAGCCCATTTGGCAAGTGACACGTGCGACATCTACTTCACATACACAAAGGTGAATCATCTCCTTTACACGTGCTCACTTGACACTCTCGAGGATGGTATACTACTTGACACTCCTTACGTGTGCATGCATAGGTATTGTCAGAGCTTCACGGATGTCAAGAAGGAGTGCAAGCGCCAAGGAACGACTACACCATCCGCGAGGGAAGCGTGGAAGAGAAGACGGAAGAAAGGAGAAGAAGACGGAGCGGCTGCAGGAGCCAGGCCGGACGTCCGGACCGCCGTCCGGATCATCCGGGCTCAGCCGGATCATCCGGGTCCCCCTCCGGATCATCCGGATAATCGGCCCGACGACAACAGAAGCTGCCCGACGAAGCCGGATCATCCGGACGGTCGCCCGGATCATCCAGACCCCCGACACCCGGATCATCCGGGCCACCATCCGGATCATCCGGACCCCGTGATGCGGAGCATCCTTCCATCATCCCCATGGACTCTACATCAACACCTACAACACCACAAGGACCGATGACTCGAGCACGTGCAAGAGCTCTTGAAACCGAGGTGACATCACTCCTCTCACAACTCTCCTTCGATTCACATGAGACATGGTTACTACCTCAAAAGGAAACTCTATGCATACTCAGGCACCAAGGAGTCGACCATGAAGAGGCTGGGAAGCAAGGAGAATCGGAAGCGGAAGACATACGCGAAGTCGGAGAGGAGAAAGCAAACAGGACCAAAGAGGCTGGACGATCCGGACGGAGGCCCGGACGATCCGGACAGAGCCCGGATGATCCGGACCCCGGTCCGGACGATCCGGCTAACTCCACCGAAGGCAACAGAAGCTCCTCCCCGAAGCCGAATGATCCGGACCCCGTCCCGGATCATCCGGACCCCACCCGAACGTCCGGACCATCTGCCGGACATCCGGCCCTGCGCCGCCCAGCGAAAGCACCGGATCATCCGGACTCGATGTAGGTGGAACCCTAATTCGCCGATCTTTCACGCTTGGGCGGGATCCTCAAGAACACGATGAACACGGGAAGAACGGGAGAAATCACAAGGGAAACACTCAAGAACAAGTCCAAATCACACATCCACTAGACAATCAAACACACAAGATCACAAGGCACATGAACAACAAAGGGAAAGATACAAGGTAAGGTTCATCTCTAAGAGGAGGTCTTGATGATATCCTAGATGGATCTTCCCACAAGGGGGGTCTTGCATCCGCAGGGGGATCTTCTCCTAGATGGAGGTCTTGGCCTCCAATGGAGTAGTGGTCTCTCTCTCTCAAGAGTAGAGATAGGTAGGAGCAAAGCTCACTTAAGAATGAGCTATCACTTTGCTAACCCTAGAAAGGAGGTGGAGGAGGTCTATTTATAGCCCAAGGGGCGAAGGGGAAAGTGAGTGGCGAAGGGGGTACACGGGCTTCGCCCCAGCCGCCAAGACACAAAGGGTCCGGATGATCCGGACGGTGGCGGATGATCCGGATGTCGGGGTCCGGATGATCCGGCGATCGTCCGGATGATCCGGCTTCGTCGAGCAGGTTCTGTAGTCTTCGGGCGCGCTAGCCGGATCGTCCGGGAGTTCGTCCGGATCGTCCGGGCTCGGTCCGGATCGTCCGGCTGGGCGTCCGGATGATTCGGGCAACTCCAGTCTTCTTCTTCTCCTTTCTTCCGTCTTCTCTTCCATACCTCCCTCGCGGATGGTGTAGTCGTTCCTTAGCGCTTGCACTCCTCCTTGACATCCGTGAAGCTCCGACAATACCTATGCATGCACACGGGAGAAGTGTCAAGTAGTATACCATCCTCAAGAGTGTCAAGTGAGCACGTGTAAAGGAGATGATTCACCTTTGCGTATGTGAAGTAAATGTCGCACGTGTCACTTGCCAAATGGACTCTTGACATGGTGCTGTCCGTAGGATGCTCCGCATCATCCCCTCCCCCTTGGGAAAGATCCGACCTCGGATCGAAATCCAAATCATCATGGGGAAGAGATGATGTCGTCGTGTAGAAGTGGATGATCACCAAGCATTCGTCGTCTTGTAGTTCCAAATGGGCACTCTCCAATGTCGCACCGTCTTGTAATTCCTTCAAAAGTAGCAAAGATAACAAGCACTTGGAAAAACAAATGTGGTTGTCGTAAGAGCAAAACCAAGCATTCAAGAGGTGATTCACCCAACAAGTGTTGTCATCAAGCCTAGCATATGGTTTGACAAAGAAGTGTGGCATGGTGATGAGGACATCAATACCATTGTTACACCCACAGCCCCTGCTGCTATACATACTGGACCAATTACTAGAGCTCGCGCACGCCAACTAAATTACCAGGTACTTTCGTTTCTTGGTAATGATTCTAATGTTCATGAGAATATGATGCTGCCTAAATTGGATACATTTGTTTTGCTTACAAATGAAGGGCCTAGCTTGGAGAAGGATGAACATTGGAGCAAGAACAAGCATGGAGATGATGGCATGCGCAAGGGGGACAAGAATGGAGTTACAAGTGATGATTTCAGGACTTTGAAGCCACCATAATGAGTGCATGAAGCCTTGGACGAAATATACAAGATGCCACTTCATAAATTTCGTCCAGAGGCTATTCTAGGTGCTCACACACCTTATTATTGGGCCAGGCCCATGTAATTTCGAAATACATTAGTATAGGCTATTTTTAGAGTCCGTATGTGTGGGGAAACAAGAGATAGGGTTAGTTTCGGACCCCTCCACCAAGGGCCACGAAATTCTCCCCCTCTTCCTCCATATATACAGCCCTTAGGGCACCGCTTAGACTTTGGGTTTTGTTTAGATCAAAAGTTCGCCATAGCTGCAACTTCGCGTTTCGCTTTGTGTTCAACGACTGCACAAAGGCGTCCACAGTAACCCCACCTTGATCAATAAAGCTTTCATCTTATATTCGCAATATCCAGATTGCAATCTCAGTTTCTTGCTTGTTCTTCGTTTGCTCGCAGGAAATAGACCCTCGTGGTCAGGTTGATCGTGCTCCGGCATGGTCAATAACCTCTCGGAGTTGGTTTAGCGATTGCTAAGGCGCGACGTCCTCGCACGCTCGTAGTCGGATCGTCAAAGTCGACTTCCACCAAAGCGAAATCCACCATCTCATCGAAAGACGGGACACCCTTGCCTCTATCACATGTCATTTGAGCATATAAATTGAGCACAATCAAGTACATCTTGGGAACAAGCATGTAAATGTGAGGTAGAGATGTAAATATGTGTGACAAGAGCATAAGCATCTACCTCAAGTTCATAGCAATTATGGGCAAAGCGCTCAATGAAAGGTCTATGGTAGGCATAGGAATCATTCACAACACCAAATAAGATAAGATGTCTAAACACATGGGTCAAGTGCAAGACAATCGAAACATATTGTGCATAGGATGGAGTGAATATGGTGTGGCCCTCAACACAATAGAAATAGCAATTGTTCATCATGTGTGAGGCAGTCAATTCAAGCATGTGACAAGCAAAGGGACATGACATATGTGAAGAAATGATATTGGTGCAACCAACCATATGATAGTAGCAAGTAGTCCAAGAATTGGATGCAACACACAAGGCATATATATCATGATGCATGGGAATGTGATAATGGCAAGTCAAAGCAAGATCTCTAGCAAGTGCGCAATCAAGTGGTCCAAGATGACCAATAAGTCTCATGGTGCAAGCAACACAAGTAGTATTATCCACAATATCCATGCTCAAGAAAGATGTCACCTTGAAAGTGTGTCCTTGTGCATTCTTCACAATGCCGAGGTGGAAGCAAATACTGTGTAGAAACGAGTCGTGGTAGAATGTATGAGGCTCGCTCTCAAGAGCTCGAATGGTCAACTCACGTGAAGTGGAAGTCGACACAAAGTCCAAGTATCCTACACATGCACAAAACAAAACAAAGAGCGTATGCACATGGTAGATAAACACATCATCCATCATGATGGTTCTCTTCTCTTGCACATAACTATTAGAAGCACAAGTGCATGAATAATATGATGCAACAATGGCGATATTCAAGGCACTAGGTATATTGTGCAAAGAGGTAAGACAAGCATGCTTCACAAGGAATATGTCAAAATCTCCAAACATGTGTGAGAATGCTATGGGGCAATCTCATGAGCAAGACTATAAGCATTGTTGCACCCAATACATGGCAAATCATCTAGCATGAGAGATGCAACACATGGAGATATATGACACGGCAATATGAATCATATGCAAAGCATATAGATGGTTGTCATCAACCGCATGAGATGAGCAAGTATGACACAAGAGACAACGCATGTGAGAGGCATGAGCATATATGTCATCAACCCAAGAAAGCAAGTAGTGGAACATGGGTGATGCAACATAGCAAGCAATCATAGCAATCAAGTCAAGTATGCTAGTAGTGCGAAGATGCGACATACTAGAAGGAATCATGGCAAACATGTCATTGGTGCAAATAGTGGGCATGAATAATTCACAAGTCATAGCACAATCATGAAAGGAAGATATGAGTACAATATCATGAATGTATTGGCGAGAGGCCATATGTGAATAGCAATGGGTCATCATGACTCTCCCAACACAACAAGCATCAATAGAATGGGGCACATGATAAACATGGCAAAAGCAACAAGGATCTCCACCAAGCATGCAAATACACATAGGAATATCATAATGGAGAATCATGGGTAGATGCAAAAAAGGGTCACAATTGCATGGCAAAGGCATAGAAGCAAGCATAGCATGCAAAGTGAACACGGTAAAATGAGCATAATGTGAGAAGTGGTAAATGGCCCATAGCCGTGTGAGAGCCAAGTAGAGGAGTTGCGTAGTCCTTGCGCCAAGGAACGGTGGTAAGGATAGTCCACGGGATCCCAAATCATCATTGCTCTCAAGAGCTCGTTTTGTCAACTCGTGGGATTGCGAGGTTGACAAGTATTCATGGGTACCTACACAAAAGAGACACAAACCAAAGAAATTGTGCGCGTGGTAAATGTACACATCATCCATCATGATGTGTATGTGCACGTGTGAGTTAGCACAAGATAAGCAATGCTCAAAGAAATTTGAGGCATGGTATATGAACATGTCATCCATCATGAAAGAATAGTTGTTATGTATGACACGATGGGGACACAAATTGAGCAAACAAGTATATGGCACATCAAAAGCATGTTTATTCATGGGTAGCATATGGTGCACACAAGTATTGGGATCATGCAATGGATGGGATGGGTCAAAATCTCCTAAAATGTATGAGGAAACTATGGGGGTCTCCTCATGAGCAATATCGGAAACATCATATGAAGAAAATGGACAACATCCAAAGCAATGCATATCCGAAGCTAGGTGGTCATGGCATGGCATATGAGATAAATGATTCAAAGGGAGCATATCAATATCATCACAAGAGAAACAAATGCCAATAACCACGGGCTTGTCATCTATGCCATATGTGCAAATTGGGTTTATTTTAATGGCATATGCACAGTCACTATGAAGAGATTGCAAATAAGACATATGGTTGATCTCATGCATAGCATATGACAAGTCAAGCGGATTATCAAACATGATGTGACCTAAAGAATTGTCACAAGAAATCCTATGTAACATGGCATCACAACTAATAGACTCCACAAGAGAATCATCATACTCATCATAAATGGGCAAATCATTGCATGGGGAAATCATACTAGCATGAAGCATGGCAATAGGTGGATCAACATCATGCAAGCAATCAATGTCAAGAATGTCCACTAGTGGGACTAGAGCATCACCTTCACCTATGTTACCTTTGTCATTCCACTCAAGTGGTGTAGGTGAGGTGGGAAAGACCAAATGGTGGTCATCTTCATCTTGATGGAACCATGTGGGGGGTGCATCATATACCACCATGGCCATCGCCTTGTCCAAAGGGAGGACGAAGTCATCGAGGATCGGCGCGTCATCATCAATGGGACCTAGCACCAAACGAGAAGACACAATAGAGGTAGAGGTCAAGTTGTTAGAAATGCAAATGGCCTCACGAGACCTATCAACTATCTCACTCTCTATGTGGTGGTTCACTCACTCCCTCAAAATAGGTGCACTCAAACTCACGTATGGTGGAGTCACCATCTCACTCAAGTGGTGGGGTTGTGGC
This sequence comes from Aegilops speltoides, assembly GCA_021437245.1. Lineage (NCBI taxonomy): Eukaryota > Viridiplantae > Streptophyta > Magnoliopsida > Poales > Poaceae > Aegilops > Aegilops speltoides. Next base: position 3,756 of record JAHHZJ010004110.1, on the reverse strand, counting down.
TCTCCTCACATGGGAATTTTGGCAACTCATCATATATGGGGCTAGTGGTGAAGTCACTATCACTCTCAATATGGTGGCAAAAGTCACTCAAGTCATCATACATCGCCGTGGTCGAAGGGAAAGTCCCATGCTCAACCATCTCGTCGTGGTCGCTGTGGATGAAGGCCAAGATGGCACATCATCACTCTCGCCTCCTAAGATGGAAGCATCATCCTTGCTCGCCACCTTGTCGCCGCCTCCAAAGCTTGGTCCTTGAGGGTCTCCGTAGTCGCACTCGCCGCCGCACCGCCTTCAAAAAGAGTCGAAGTAGACTCGGCATCATCAATGCCACAAAGAGGGATGGCGGTGAAGTCACACTTGGGAGCATCGTCTTGTAGCTTGTCGGGCTTGGACATCTTGGTGGTACTAGCCTCATGCTTGTCCTAGAGCTTGGTCGCCGCGAAGTTTGCTTGGGGTGGAGAAGCCTTGGCCTTCATGAGTTCTTGTTCCGCCTTGAGAGCACCAATGTAGTAGTCGCCGATGGACTTGTAGTTCTCGAGGAAGATGGTCTTGGAGATATCGTTGTAATCCATTCATGAAGTGGAACTTCATCGAAATGGGGTCGCCCACGCCGGCTCGTCAGAAGGCAATCATCATCTCCTTGAAGTACTTGTCGATGGACTTGGATCCTTGGGTGGTGTTCTCCAATTGGCGCCGGTTGTTCCGTAGGTTGGAGGCACAAACTCGCCGCAAAGCTTTCTTCGCCTTGGGCCAACTCATGTCGTAGTACTCCAAGGTGTGTGAAGCCACCATGCCAATGCGTAGTCGTGGAAGTTTCTTGTGGCGCACTTCACTTGATCTTCGGGAGGAACTTGATGTAGCTTGAGGTAGTCGTCCATCAAACGCTCCCACTCGAGGTACTCCTCGGGTTCTTGAGTCCCATAGAAAGGAATCTTGTGGTCGGTGTCGAGGTCGTAGTAGCTCGTGGAAGTCGCGGACTTGAGCTTGGGTAGCTTCTCTTGAGTGTAGTCTTGAGGTTCTTGTTGGCGAAGATGCCATATGTCCGTAGGCGAAGATGCCTTGAAGTCACTTGGCGAAGATGCCAAGGGAGATGGTGAAGTCATTGAGCGGTTGTTGATGTTGAGCTCTTGACCTTCACTTTCTTGTTGTTGATGGTGTCGATGCCGATGTGATCTTGCCGGAGATGGTAGCTCGGAAGCATGTGGTCTTGAGCGTCTTCTCGAAGATGAGGAAGATCGCTTGTAGGAGTTGATGAGGGCCTTGATCTCCTCCATGCGCTTGTCCATCTTGGCGTCGTAATTGTTGTTCATGGCATCGAACTCGTCGTTGTTGTTGTAGACCGAAAGTGAAATGCCTTGCCTATCCATCACAAGGCTCGAGTAGAGGTGAGTAGGAAATGAGATAAACAATACCAAGTTACCTTTTCCCAAAGTTGAGGATGTATCTCGTTTCACTCAATGTGAGATGAAAGAATAGTGGAATTGGTACCGGACTTGTTCACTCACACCTACAAGTAAAGCTTATGGTAGAGCTCGGTGAGGATAGTGGCACAAAAATTTAATGCAAAATGTTAGCAAGAGTCAATAATGTTGAAAGAGATTCACAAATTCGCGAGTGAAACAAATGGACCAATAGCAAAGAATGGCACATGGAAACACACACACGGATAGATAAATGGGGTCGTGCAACCAAGGAATGAGCTCAAAATGTGGAATCCACCAAAACGCTCGTGTTGCACAACTCAAGAGAGACACTAGCACGATTGCTCAATAGGCGGATACGACACTTGTGCACAACCTATAAGATGCAAAATGGATAAACTTTCTATCCCAAGTATGCTATGTATGTATGGTTCCCGGTGTTTCTCTCAAGCATGAGATCATATGATGTAGATTTTGGTATGGCTCTTATTTGCAATGGGGGTATGATGCTATGGCACTTGCTCACGAGCTCTTTGCTCTCTTTTTGCTTAAAAGCTTTTTCTCTTTTTTTTTCTATGGCCACTTTGCACAATGCACAATAAGTGACGCAAAATGGGCTAGGGGTTAACAATGCAATTGCAAGGGTATATACAAAGGTGTCGTCGAGGTTACCGTCCTTTGCGATGATGAGTGGCGGTGTTCTTGGTGTAGATACCAAGATGATGGAGACTCGTCCCTAAGTAGCCGAAACACCTTAGGAAACGGAAAAACCGCAAACTCAAAATCTCAAATGACAAATGTCAAAATGTTGGTAGCGGAAAGTGGTGGTGGTGTTGCACTAGGCAATGCGGATGGAATGATGGGCTATACACGAGTCGGAGTTGAAGTTGCCGTCCCTAAGTAGCCGAAACACCTTAGGAGACACAAGCCACAACTCGAACAAGCTCAAACAACAATTTGGGTTAAGTTGGGTTTGTCGGAAGTGTATGGTGGGAAGGTTATGTGGAAGTGGTGGTGGTGGTGATTGATGAAGAAGCAACCGTCCCTAAGTAGCCGAAACACCTTAGGAGACTCAAGTCACTACTCAAACAACCTCAAATGCTATGGGGAACAAAATGGGTTAGGTTGTGGAAGTCGGTGGTGGTAATGCGGATGATATGGTGGAGGGCCTAGGCAAACTTGCCAAATTTCAGAAAATTTGATGGTGTCAAATGATGTTGGTGGTATTTTTGTTGGAAGGGGGATGTCAATAGCTTCAAAAAGAGCTAAAGAACGTCAAAATCGGAGTTCAGATGAATTAGTTATGGCCGAAACAAAAATCTGTCCGAGTCAGTGTTAGGGTTAACCGGAAGATCCGGGAGTAGGTCCGGATGATCCGGGCTCGGTCCGGATGATCCGGGAGGAAATCCGGATGATCCGGGTTCGTCAGCGCCGGTTCTGTTTTCTGGGTGTGCGATTTATCCGGACGTCCGGGGGGAAGTCCAGCTGATCCGGGCTTGGTCCGGATGATCCGGGAGAAGGTCCGGATGATCCGGGCAAGTCAAACTGCTCGGGATTTGCTCTTGGGGGCGAATTTTCGGGCGGAAATGGATGATTTTTGGGGCAAAATTTGAGAGATTTTGTGGATGGAAGGTGGGGAAACTTGGGGAGATAGCTAGATCCACTTGAAACCAAGCAAATCCACGGATCAAAATCAACAAAACATCATCAAAACCAACAAATCAAAAAAAAAATTGGGGATATTTTTGGTGGGGATTTTCGGATTTTAGGACGAAATCAAGCAAAAGAAGGCTAGAAAACGGTGGGAGGGACTCCAAATACGTGATCAACTTGGCTCATGATACCATATGATGTAGGGTGGAACCCTAATTCGTCGATCTTTCACGTTTGGAGCGGGATCCTCAAGAACACGATGAACACGGGAAGAACGGGAGAAATCACAAGGGAAACACTCAAGAACAAGTCCAAATCACACATCCACTAGGCAATCAAACACACAAGATCACAAGGTACATGAACAACAAAGGGAAAGATACAAGGTAAGGTTCATCTCCAAGAGGAAGTCTTGATGATATCCTAGATGGATCTTCCCACAAGGGGGGTCTTGCATCCGCAGGGGGATCTTCTCCTAGATGGAGGTCTTGGCCTCCAATGGAGTAGTGGTCTCTCTGATAGAGGCAGAGGTGTCCCGTCTTTCGATGAGATGGTGGATTTCGCTTTGGTGGAAGTCGACTTTGACGATCCGACTACGAAGTGCGAGGACGTCGCTATTAGCAATCGCTAAACCAACTCCGAGAGGTTATTGACCACGCCGAGCACGATCAACCTGACCACG